>VVHJ01028988.1:2022-15640 GCA_015107715.1 Tylochromis polylepis
AATGACATCTCTCACCTTCTCAACAAAGTCCAAGGTGTTCTGGATGTGGTGTTTAGAGCTGCCTACCAACAGGTTGAGGATCAAAGCCAGAAACTTGGGTCAGTTGTCTGTCAGACAAATTTTTCACCCATTTGTCCCCATTCTTAATGTGGTATCCTTCTCTCGTCTGGCCGCTGAGGACACTCTCCATATTTGGCTGGTGCTTCCAATGCACAACAAGTAGATCAAACTTCCTTTGTTGCCTGGTCTTAGACTTATGCTTATGCACCTCATGGCCCCGTGATTGGATGCCAACTGTGCAGCTAGTCTGGTTGTGAAATTTCCTCACTACTATAAATTCCACAGTCAGCTGTTAGTGGTATTATAAGAAAGTGGAAGCAACTGGGAACGACAGCAACTCGGCAACAAAGTGGTAGGCCACATAAAATTATAAAGCTTAGGCAGGGGATGCATTCAATCGCTACAGACCTCCAAACTTCATGTGGCTTTCAAATTAGCCTAAGAACAGCGAGTGGAGAGCTTCATGGAGTGGGTATCCATGGCCAAGCAGCTGCATCCAAGCGTTACATCACCAAGTGGAATGCAAAGCGTTGGATGCAGTGGTGTAAAGTGCTCCGCCACTGGACTCAAGAGCAGTGGAGATGTGTTTGTCGGGAGTGTTGAATTACACTTCTCCATCTGGCAATCCAATGGAAGAGTCTCAGTTTGGCAGGTGCCAGGAGAATGGTACTTGTCTGACTGCATTGCGCTAAGTGTAAAGTTTGGTGGTGTGGGGTTGTTTTTCAGGAGGTGGGCTTGCCTCAGCCCCTTAGTTTTACCATACCATACCATACCATCTTTATTTATAAAGCACTTTTAACAAGCAATCAACCACAGCTGACACAAAGTGCTGTACATTGGAACTAAATAAAAAAACTACATAAGGTATAAGTAAAACCAATTAAAAAGTAACTAAAATAATTAACTAAAAATAAATAACTAAAAGATAAACTAAGTCTCTCTGGGTTAGAAAGCCAAAGAATAAAAATGGCCTTTAAGATGCATTTTGAAAGTGGACAGTCAAGGGGCCTCTCGAATGTGCAAGGGCAAGTTATTCCATAATTTAGGAGCAACGATAGCTAGAGAAGGCCCTGTCCCATCTGAGCCTTCCTACTGGATCTGAATACTTCCAGGAGCAGCTGGTCAGCTGACCTGAGAGACCGACAAGGTGTGTAGGGATGAAGAAGCTCAGAGAGATAAGGTGGGGAAAGACTGGAAAGATTTAAAAACATGCATACGAATTTTAAAATGAACATCCTTCTTCAAGGGCAAATAAATTTTGCAGTCATCTGCGTAACAACGAAATGAGATCCCCGTGCCTTCTGAGGTTGGAACCCAGAGCCGGTAAATACAGCAAAGAGAGTAGTGGCCCTAAAATTGAGCCCAGTGGGATGCTGCATAACAGAAAAGCAGCAGATGATTCAGAACTAAGAAGGTTCACAGAGAAAGTTTTATCTGCCAGATAAGACCTAAATCACTGAAGTCCAGTGCCACCAGTGCCCACTGGGTCATGTAATCGAAATATTAAAATGTTGTGGTCTACTGTGTCAACATGCATACATACAGCACAACATGATTACCAGAATCACATACAAGGAGGATGTTGTCAAAGACCCTTAGTAATGCAGATTCTGCACTATGAAGGGCTTTAAAACCTGTCTGAAAAACCAGGATCCAGGATGCCGTCCTCATCTAGAAAATATTTTAGTTGACAAAAAACAATTTTCTTTAAATCTTTAGAAAGAAAGTACAGCTTGGAAATAGGCCTTTAGTACAGTGTGATCAGAGCCAGGTTTCTTAAGCAGTGGCTGCACTAACTGCATGTTTAAAATATGCAGGAACCACACCAGAGCACAGACTGGTGTTAATAATAGCAAGACCTTAATACGGCGAATCGCTTCCTCTAGAAGTGAGCGAGTCACAGGCTCAAACTGAGTAACAACAGCAGTCCAAAGGGCAGAGACAGAGGGGTTAGAGTTAGGAGCTGTGGTGGCAACCTTCTCAGTATAAAACACAGCAAATTACTGCATATATCAGGAGAACTTTCCAAATATACATTACTTGGAGTATTAAGAACAGAGTCAATAGTGATTAATAACACATGTGGGTTATGGCTGTTGGAAGAAATAATATTTGCAAAATATTCCCTTTTGCCTCTTTAGCAGTGTTCTGGTAGTGACACAGGCAGTCTCTGAAAAATGTGAAATGACACGTGCAGTTGCACTGCACTTTTTCCACCCTCCTGATAGCATGAGTTCTGTCATTAAACCAAGGCTCAGTTTTAGACTTAGGCTGCCTGGGTTTTAATGGATGCTTTGACGGGAAGAATAAAACCCGGAACTAGGCTTTGAACTGCAGAACGTGTAAAAGGAGCATTAAATAAAACAGTCATATGATCTGGGAGTACAGACTCACAGACCATATGAAAGAACAAGGTCCGGTGTGTGTCTGTGCTCATGTGTAGGGCCAGGTGCAGATTGTACCATATTAAGTCAATAAGGCTTAAAAAGTCCTTTACAATGGCTTATCAGGACAACATGTGTAAATTAAAATCTCCAACAAGAAAAGCAGAATATGAAGTTCTTATTATATTTGGGTGGTTGGGGTGACAGCACAGAAAAGCAGGTCAGTGGGACTCACCTCAAACGAGGTAAGTTAAAAAAGCGGATTGCTTATATTTGTAATCCTTTTTGTAAACAGTTGCCGTGGTGAAGCTAGAGAGGGGCGTAGGGGGCGGGGCCAAAGAGCTTCATCTTAGCCGACCGCGGGCACCAAGCAGGCATCAACAGGATCCAGGAAACACCAAGGCACAAAAAATCTTGGGAATAATCCATGCACTGGTCAGAACAATGTGTCCCTGATTCATTGTTTAGCAGAACAATGCATCAGACAAATCTTGAGCTTCATTTACTGTGGTGACGATGAAGGTAGCGTGGGAACCTGGTACATGTGACCCAGAATTGCCAACAGAAGCGGGTGCAAGGATCGCTTCCCACCAACACTAAACAGACGTATATTTTAGATCGAAGGTTGGAGGTCCTGCAGTGCTTGGCGATCATACACCAGCAGAGACTTAATTTTGTGAATGGCACGGGTCAGAAACAATGTAAACACAAGCAAACTTCTGAGCCACCGATGAGCAGCCACACACACCGGCGCTATTGTATTTCTAAATTAAAGGAACTCTTCATGCTTAAGCATACCAAGAGATTTTGGACAATTTCATACTCGCGGCTTTGTGGGATCAGTTTTGGAGCCATTACATGCTGGGCCAGCATCATATTAAACCCTATAGATTCAGAATAGGACGTCACTGACGTTCATATATGTCTGAAGGGAGACATATATGAACTTTTGGCAATATGTTTCATAAAACTTTTTTAATGTGTAATTTGGTTTACATCTCTCGACCAGTCAAAAAAGGTTTATCAGCCTTAGAAGCAACATTATACTATAGCTCTACAAGAAGGCTATCATACAGCCAACTTATAAAGTGCTTCACAAACCAAATATGGCAGATAATGATCGTATGGGAAGTTTATTAAAACAAAAAGTAAAACAAAGCAAAAGGAATCTTGATCTGTGGAGCTTGAATCTGAGTATGACAACTTAAAGTTCAGTAGGAAGTAAAATAAATGAATTTAGCTCCCTTCCCACACAGTATACAGCAACTGCTCTTTTCCTCCCAAGTTTGATTTAATTCTTGTCTCTCTTTTTCCCAGGGTCCTGAAGGAAGCAGCGCTGGTGGCAAAGGACACAGTTGTATGTGGTTTTCAGAAGGAAAACATGGAGTGGTGCCTGTGTGTCTGGAGGGCCTGGGGCTGCTCAGAGCTGGAAGTCTTCTACCAGTCCTGTGAGGAGCTGGGCCACTTGGAGACCAACATGAGGAAAAGAAAGTAGTCGTTTTGCTGCAACAGCAAGGTGCATAAACTCATCTCTGTATGGCAGCTGAGCCAAGGGGAATGCACACTGACAGACTGCCAGTGTTCAGAGCAGGGGGGGTTGCAGAACACTGACATTAGGGCAACCTGTGAGGCAAAGGGGGTCTCCAGTGAGGGATGATCTTGAAGCTGGACACCACTGAACACTTCAGTCCAATCATAACTTTAAGGCTGAAAAATTCCTCGACTGCCAAGATATAACAACCATAAAGCCAAATCACAGAATAAACTTTGGTTAACAAATGGGATTCAGTTCAAGATGCGGTTGAGTGTGTGGTGAGGTGTTTGATACCGACTGTACTCCATTGTTTTTTTTTTTCTTTGCCTGTTTAAGTCTTCCTTCAGGTAAGTATACCATTCTGGAGGTGACACAGTACTGGGAGATTCTGAAAGGACAGACGTTGATTATTTAAATGAAGCGATTTAAGACAGTGCTGCTGTTCCAACTCTGTGTTGCTGTAAGCCGTATTCTAGGAACAGACAGTTATATGGACTTACAAAGTCTATATTTGCTGAATTTTTTGTTGTGCTTTAAATGGTGCCATGTAAATCTGGATGCAAGCTGCAGCTCAGACGGTTACCAAAGAAGCTTGTAAACAGCAAACTAACATCTGCGTTTTGTGCATCAGTAACAGCTGGATTACTCTCAGTCTTTGCCATGAAAATGTTTTATCAGATTTTTACACATGAAAACATTTTGTGTAAATGAAGCTCTGTTTTTGCTTTGTACTCCGTGGTCCTTGTTGTTCTTCTTCTACTGTGATCTGTAAAACACCAGAAAGGATTAAGCATGTTCAACATTTTACCTCCCTAATAAGTAGTAGCTTTTGTTGTTACTGGCCTTCACAGGGTTCAAATTACCCTCAGTTGCACAAGGGATTCACAGGACCGACTTTCTTTCCCAGGATGTCAAATACCGTTGTTTTGCCAAAACTGTTAGTGTTTCAGAGATAAGCACAAGGTGTGCTCTAGCAATGGTAAAGAGCAAATGCTCCTGTGTGAAACGCCAGTAAAGTCCTCATAGGGACTTTCAAACAGGAGACTGCTATTCGTGTACCATTTGGGAGGGTGGCATTTTGTAATTTTGTTTTTTCACTCATAGTTTGGTTAGGTTTAGGAAAATATTGGCATTTTCATTAAAATGTATGTATTTTACTTGCACAAATGGTGCTAAAGGTTACCACTGCATTCATATGTAATGTTCTGGGTTCATATTTTTACCAAAGTTTCTTATGTTGCAAGTTGGATGTGTGACCAGCCCATGATGCGGACAATAATGTTTAATGGCTTAATACAAAAAAATGTTCTTATCTCATCAGAATGTAATTGTTATTTTATCAGCTGTACATATTTCTTTTCTTTTTTTTCATTTTATTGTCAACAAATAAATAACAGAATAATTACTTATTAAGTTACCATTTATTTACAAAGGCCAAATGTTACAGTGTGTGTATGGGACGATGGAAATGTACAGCACTGTGCAAAAAAGTACTCTGTTTCAAAAAGACTCCATCCCACAGCACTCCTCCCCCACCATACTGTCCCTTTCAACGCTTCAGGTGAGGAATGAGCTGTGAAAGATCAAGGTGCGAAAGGCTGCAGGTCCAGATGACTCTGACAGAAGTAAAGTAGTATTTTGCACTAACAAGGTGATTTGTAAAGTGCTATTACCTGGCTATTATAAACGTTGGCTCATTATGGCATGCAATGTGACCTTAAACTGAGGAAACTGGGCAAGTGGTGGACAAAAGAAGAATTGACAGGTCGAAAAAACTGTCTACACCATATGAGCAGTATCTGGAAGTCATGTTCTCAAGAAATAGAAAAAAAAAAATCCAGCAATCTAGCCGCTCAGCTATTTCCGAAGCCTCGTCAGAAATGGTCTCAGTGGAAGGGTAACTGTGAAGAAGCTAAAAAGGATAAGAAACTGGGAGAAAAATCATACAGGAACTGGCTAGGCTTAAAGTAGCAACAGTTCTTATGGAGTGATGCAGCAAATTTGAACCTTTTGGTTGAAATCATCAGCATCATCAATAGAGAAGGTCAGAGTACAGTAATGTACATACAGTAAAGAGTGTCTACAGTCATCTACAGACTGTCATAGTTGGGGGCTGCATTTCAGTGAATGGTGTCGAGGATTTTGTTTAAAATTGATGGACTTATAAAATGCAGTTTAAAAAAAAAGTATGGGCATATAACATCTGGAAAGTGTGTGACTGGCATTTTTCTTGGAGATCCTGGTAACTTTTGTGAAATTGTCAAATAGATCTTTGACGCATGTTTTTTTTTTTTCTAATCTCATCTTATGTATGGCTTGCACTGTTGATCTTGTGTGTTACACCCCATGTGACCCCCAGGTCTCGCCCAGAACTCAGAACTTTCTTGCTCTGACACAGCTGTGCTAACCACTGCGCCACCATGCTGCCCATGTTTTGATCTTTGTACAACAGAAGTCTGAGTGTGTGAATTGTTACTGGGAGATCTTGAAACAAGGTTCCACAGTTAAAAGGGTTGTCATGTCATGTCAAAATGTTTTAGCGATGTATTTTAGTCTAGTAACTAATTTTAGTTTTAGAAACTAAGTAATCTTCTTTTTCCGCGTATCCGGGGCCGGGTCGCGGGGGCAGCAGCCTAAGCAGAGAAGCACAGACCTCCCTCTCCCCAGCCACCTCCTCTAGCTTATCCGGGGGAACACCAAGGTGTTCCCAGGCCAGTCTACAGATATAATCCCTCCAGCGTGTCCTGGATCTGCCCAGGGCCCTCCTCCCGATGGTTCATGCCCAGAACACCTCAGCCAGGAGGCGCCCAGGAGGCATCCTTGTCAGACGCCCGAACCACCTCAGCTGGTTCATGTCAATGTGGAGGAGCAGCGGCTCTACTCTGAGCCCCTCCTGGATCGATCTCCCATCTCCAAGATACTTAAACTCCACTTGGGGCAGGAACTCGTCCCTGACCCGGAGTGGGCACTCCACCCTTTTCCGGCTGAGGACCATGGCCTCAGATTTGGAGGTGCTGATTCTCATTCCCACCGCTTCACACTCAGCTGCGAACCATTCCAGTGCAACTGTGGAAGCCATCACCCGATGAAGCCAACAGAACCACATCATCTGCAAAAAGCAGAGATGAGATTCTGACATGAAAGCCTCCCGCCACTTGGTTACACCTAGAAATTCTGTCCATAGAGATTACAAACAGAATTGGTGACAAAGGGCAGTCCTCGCAGAGTCCATCACCCACCGGAAAAGAGTCCGATTTATTGCTGGCTATGCGGACCAACCTCTTGCAACGGTTGTATAAGGATCGAATGGCCCATAGCAATGGGCCAGACACCCCATACTCCTGTAGCACCTCACACAGGACACTCCGAGGGACACGGTCGAATGCCTTCTCCAAGTCCACAAAGCACATGTAGACTGGTTGGGCAAACTCCCATGTGCCCTCAAGTATCCTCCAGAGGATAAAGAGCTGGTCCAGTGTTCCACGACCAGGCCTGTCAGTACCTATCAGCTGCCTCTGAAGTCCCACAGGCTAACCAAGCCAGATAGGACTTCTTCGTCAGCTTGGTGGCTCCCTTCACCTCTGATCTCCACTGTTTGGTTCAGGGGTTACCACCACGACAGGCACCAACCACCTTGCGGGTGCAGTTCAGTGCAGCGGCTTCAGCAATGGAGGTGCTGAACATGGTCCATTTGGACTCAATGTCTCCACTCTCCCTGGGAATGCTGTTGAAGCTCTGCCGGAGGTGTGCATTGAAGATCTTGTGGACTGGGGCCTCTGCTAGGCGTTCCCAGCGCACCCTCACTGTACATTTGGGCGCGCCAGGTCTGTCCAGCGTCCTCCTGTGAGTATCTAATGTCTATTTAAAAGAAACATTTTACAGATTTAAACTTTAACATGTTATGAATTTGGCCGTGTACAAATCAAAGGGCAAACTCCAGAGCTGAAAAATGAAGACACCATGGAAGTGTGAACATTTGCATTTCCTTGAGTGTACACTAGAGGCTAACTCCACAAATGACTTAAGTCTCATAAAGTCCTATGTTAAAACATCTCAATTTACAGAAAAAAACAGGCTTTTAAAGCGGTACAAAATTTTTTTTTGCTCTTTATAATTTCTGGTTTTTTGCAGCAAAACAACTGTACACATTTTTATGTAACTCAGCCATTCTTAATGCTTAACAATAGGGCTATGGCTGCTTTGAGTGACAGGTGGATATGCTAGCTGTTTTCTAGGGTTTATTGTTATCAGTTCAAGTCATTGAACTGGACCTTTGAATCGTGTTTGTGCTCTTGGTGCCTTTTGGAGAATTTTGATGTAAATATCTAAAAAATAACTTGGATGTACAGTCACCAGCCACTTTGTTATACATATATAACCATCTCTACAGTTTACACATGGTCCAAAAAAGAGAAAATATTTAATGAGTGGAAGTTGGAAGTGTTTTGTTGATGACAGAGAGGAGAAAGACCTGACTGCTTGGAGCTGATGTGAAGACAACAGCAACTTAAACAACCAAGTTAGCACTAAGGTATGCAGAAGAACATCATGTCATGCTTCAGTGCTCATGTCAGCACTGGTTTCTTGGCCACGAGTTCAGTGTACTCAGCCAGCCTCCACAGTCACCAGATCCAGTACAGGACCTTGTATTTGTGTTTAACTTTACTAACAGCCCATCCAAGAATTGCACTAAGGCTTCGAAAAGTGAATTTCTAATCTTTTGTCTTTTTTACTTGCAGTAATTTGCAGTTTTCTGTCCTTGCAATGCACCCATGCATTCAATGGATTGCATTGCAAGGACTTAGCTTGCTAGCATTAGCTAGTAAATTAGAATTCCACTCTATGCATACACACGTAAAGCAGAAAGATTGATTAGATATTAATCCATCCTTTCATTTTCTTCCATTTATCATGTTCAGGGTCACAGGGAGGCTGAACCCTATCCCAGCTATCACAAGTCAAGAGATGTAGTACTCTCTGTACAGCTCAGCAGGGCTAACACATAGAGATAACCATTAAAGCTCATATTCACACCAATTATCCTAACCCAATGCATGTCTTTGGATGGTGGAAGAAAGTTGGAGTATCTGGAGAGAACATGTAAGCTACTGTATATACAGAAAACCTCAGACTGGATTGAAAACCATGGACCTTTTTGCTGTGACATGGCAATGCCGCCATGATTAGATATGCTGTAATGTATTTCTATGACTGCTATCACAACCATGGAGCACCATCATGATGTACAGGGGACTGCGAGCAGCAATTGCAACCACTTGATGACATCAGGTGAAAAGAAAGAAGGGGCTATAAACTGACATTTGTAAACAAATTCAGTCATGTTGGTATTGCTGATTTAAATTACAACGTAATAGTGCAGTCTACAGCCTATTTGGTACAGTCAAACATCCACTGAGATCCTTTGGTGTCATTGCTGGCAATGCAGCGTAGCATTTTGTTGAATGAAGTAGAATCTATCCAGGTGCAAATTTGATTAACTTTGTAGTAGACTTGTGGACACAGAAACTACAACAAAGCCTTTAAGTAGAATGCCTTATCCAACAGACACTGAAGCTAGGAGGTAGCCAAGGCCTAATTCAACTCTGAAAAGTTTTATTATTTTCCTCATTTAAGAATTATTTTTCATTTGTATTATGCTGATCTCTGCAAATGCATAGCAAAAATGCTGAAAGTTATCACATTATACTGATTAAGAAAAACATGTTCGCTCAAGGTAAACGTGACAATGATATAACAATATTATGTACAGTATATGAACAAAACTACTGGGCAACTAACACATCACACCTACAGCAGCTGTTCGGCAGTGGAAACCATCCATGAAGCTCCTGGCACACAGTTTTTGAATTGATGTTTGGCGGAATTCTGGAACTCTATAATTATTGACTTTTATACACAATGTGCTACAGCACTCTGCAATCCTGCCCTGTAACTTGGTGGTGGTCTGCCACTTCATGGCTGAGTTCCTGTGGTTCCTAAAAGCTTCCACTTTGAAATAATAGCACTTACAGTTGATCGTGGAATATCTATGAGGGAAGAAATTTTGTAAACTGAATTGTTGCAGTGCTGGAATACTAAAGCCGTACCACTTTCAAATTTGGTGAGCTCTGTAGAATGATCCATTTGTTTCTTTAGAAATGTTTGTAAAGGCAGACTGCATGGCTAGGTGTTAGGTGATTAAAAAAAAAAAATTCAAATCCTAATAATTCTCCTGTGGGACCGACAGTGCCAGCTTGGACTTTGTCCTCTTTAGCAGAGTCTGTTGAGTTTTAGAATGAAATAAAGTGCTTGAATTGCCATCAAAGAAACTGACTCTTACAAGAAGCTCAGTCAGATTTTTTTATGAATTTGCAAATAAAAGTTTGACACAGTAATTTTGCCCAAATTACAGTGATTTACCAACCAGTTTGTATAGACTATAAAACAATCTGAATTAGATTTTCTGTCTAAAATTTGTACTGTTACTCAGACTGTAGTTTAGTTTACTTTTCGTTTTAGTCTTGAAGAATCCGATAAATAAAAGCTGGGACTACATACGGGCATACTGAAAGAGAGTATTAATCACACGCACCCGCGCACACACACGCTCCTAATTCTTTGTCCTAATTCATGTCAGCAGGCTTGCTTCACTGACAGACAGTGGCCGCATGCATGCATGCAGGTCTTTGCTCTTTGCTGCTGCATGCGCCAAGAGCCATCTGTCCTGTAACAGAAAGAGCGGCGTAGATTATGTTGTCCAAAGAGAGAGAGAGAGGGAGAGAGAGAGAGGGGGGGAGAGAGAGAGCATTGCTCACACCCTGATCTTGTCCACACAGAACTAGTGTGGCGCACAGACAAGAGGCAGCCCTCACAAAGTGGGAAGTTTTCGCCGAAGGATTCAGTATAAAAATTAATCACCTTCATGTCGACTCTGTTGGATACTAACCCGCCGATGCTATGGTTACCTTTATTACGGTAGGAACACTTGATTTAATTTAACTGGGTGCTTAGTCGAGTATTTTTGTCCCTGTAAAACTCTTTGGTTATTTGACACCAGGTATAAGTCAAAGTGTGCGACTTGCTCAACGTAATTTAAACGGTGTTAACAGATTCAGGTTTCTTATGAAGTGGTTTAGATCCAGAGGTAAATGGCTCTGGAGCTGCTGGATTTACAACTTGCACAAATGGCTTTAAAAAGTTTCAGAAATTCTGAATTTGACAGAGAATCGCGTCTAAATATGTGCTGAAGATTTCATATGTACTTATTTTTTTAAATAACGAGCTGCATCTTGTGTTCATCGACTTATTTCACCTTCTAACTTTAAGCTTTGGTCAGTAAAACCAAGTAAAAAGGGAGACAAACCAGAATGGACAAAGTAAGTTATGTTGCACGTTTCCCTCGGAGTTTGGAACAGGTAGACTTGAAGGTTGCCTATTTCCAAAGTTGGTTTACTCATACAAAACTTCCGAATGTGACTGAACAACAGGAGTCCTCCTGTTCAGTCACACTCGGGAGTTTTGCCTGTCGGTGGCAGCGGATCTGGCCGAATGCGCACGAGAACGATGTGCCTCTGGATTACCCACGCGCTAATTGCTCCTCAGCTCGCGGTTAGTGGCTGTGAAAGTTGATGTGTCACGGATGACTCCTAAAACAAATGTGGCCTGTGCGCACTGCTCTCCCTCTTTGCTTGTTGGTCGTTCCGTGTGTGCGTGCACGTTGTTTGTACACGCATGCAGACTAAAACCTGTTAGACCTAAAAAAAAAAAAAAGAAAAGAAAAAAAAAGTGAGAGCTCTCTATGCGCAAAGATACCCTCTCCAGAATCTTCTTACGCACTGAACTTGAATAGTGTAAAGGAGTATTTTGTAACAAATGCGCATGCCAGAAACATTCAAAACTCATTCAAATTGAATCTGAAAACATACCTAAAATATTTGAATTGGGATTGGAGAAGGTGCACGTGGGTACATTTTATAACCTTGTTCTCTTCCATCAAACCGCCTCAGACTTTAGATTTTACTGTTGGCAGGTGTTAAACGAGCCAAATAATCCTGAACTCCCAGAAATACTGATGCTGCTAGCGTGTGCGTGGACTAACATGACGGCCTGATGAGGCGTGGGTATTGCAGGATCTGTTGTCTGGGCAGCTTTGCGTAATGGCGCGCATCAGTGGGCGTATTCAGCCTTTTTGGTGGATGAGTCCCTGCTGCTGCTGCTTGTACACTTTTCTGAGTACGTGCGTGCGTGCACGCCAAGAGGCCGCTGAAGCAGCTGTTGCAGCGGCGGATTTGAGCCTTTCCTGGCATGCAGACACACAGCAGTACACGGGGAAATTAGGACGCATGGAAGGAGGCGAGAGAGGGATACACCGGGTCAGTTCTTTAAATTTATGGGCACTTGAGTCAATGATGGCCTCCCAGGTATCCTGAGAGAAGCTGCTGCTCCAGCGGTGAGCTGTTGCGTGCAGGTATGCCATGCAGCTCCTAGAGCAGCTGTAGTTTAACAGCGTTCATTTTGTGCTTTACTGCAGGAGGAATGGAGAAAAAATACGGAGTTAAGAGTTGTGACCTGCGTAGGGACGGTGCTCAGTGAAAGAACATGAAGTACAGTAGATATGGTTAAAAACACCATAATTTTATTGTAGACAGTACAACTTTTTTTTCTCTTGCTTATGCATCTCCTCTCATATCTTTCTTGCATAGTTTTTGTTTTACTTTCATTTCTTGTCACAGTTTTTCTTTTAAATTAACTCAGGTAAATCAACAGCTTAAAAAAAGTTTGAACTAAATGTTGATGGCTTAAATTCCAAGAGGAACTTGAGAAAACATGTTGGGAAACTATGAATGCGCAGCTATCAAAGGACTACTGCCAAAAACACAAGAACCAAAGATCAAAATCAGAGCGAGCTTATTTCAACAGAAACAAATGTAATGAGGCATAAAATCAACTTTAACTGTTATGCAGAGTGAAAATGGCAGAGGTCGTGCCAAGAAGCTTGGAGGTGTAAAAATGTGTGACTGTAACCTTACACAACACCAAAAAGTGTGCTTAGTACATTTTCCCTGACCAGATAGAAGCTTAAATAAAGAAACAGATGCAATCATGTGATGTGAGCTTCACTCGTTCTGTTTAATTGGTCTCTTGTTGACCGATGGAGTTGGATCGAAGCATCATCCAGGAAAAGGCAGTCTGGGTGGATCACCAGTGTTATCTCATCACAGATGTTTTGTGACACTTCCAGAGGGACTGACTAGAAGTTGTAGTGTCCTCGAACCCCCTTCCTCTTCTGGAAATCTGTTCCCCTCAACATGTGATGTTTCACATTTTTTCACCTCTCCTCGTGCTGCAGCATTATGTGTAATTCACTTTACAACTGACATTTTTCCACATATCCAGAAACTGTACAATTAAATCTTTCCAAAAATGGCAAATTAGTTTGATTAGATCACAGAAAACAAGGCAATCTGACAGTTGAATGAGGGAGGAATAAAGGGAAAATGTATATCAAAAAGTGTAACATCTGTTTAACAACTTTTACCATGAAAAAAATGGTACATTATCTTTTAAACACAAGCAAGCTTTCTACAGTATCAGTGTTGGGATTTTTTTTTTTTTTTTTTGGGGGGGGGGAAAAACTAGA
>VVHJ01028990.1:0-24712 GCA_015107715.1 Tylochromis polylepis
CTGGAACTCAGCGGTTTCTTTTTTAAACTCTTTATTTCTACTTTAACTAAGCTTCCGGAAGGAGATGTGCTCCAGGGTCCAGTTCCCCTCCAAGCAGATCTCAGAGTTTCTTTGTCTGAACCAAAGTTTTATAGGGCCGAGCCCCAATCATAAATCTAACCCAAGTAGAATAGTTGTGTATGTGCGTGCACGCCTGCAAGTGTCCGTGTGTGCGTGTCCCCGTGTGTGCCCGATTGCCGCGGTACCATGTAGTGCCATCTCCACTGACCAGAGCTCTTTGGGGATTTTCCATTGAGGTGTGGACCTCTGTTTTCTGCCCAGCAACAGGTTTGACAGAGGAGGCCCCCTAATTTATGACCCCCCTGCAATTCCAATCTCTGTGTGAGTGTGTGTCGGAGTGAAACTCTGTAAACCAACTGCTTTTTATCTAATTTACTTTTACCTAAAGTAAACTACAAATATCTAATTCATTTCTAAATTGTGAATATGAAATATAAATTCCTGCACCATACAGGCAATCCAGATATTTTTTAAAGTGAGCTGATACACTACACTGTTAAAAGTATTCACTTGTCTGCCTTCACATGCATATGAACTTTAGTGGCATCCCATTCTTATTCCATTGGATTTAATATGAGGGGCAATCCCCAAATTGTTCCCATGAAGCTGGGAGCATGAAATTGTCCAAAATGTCTTGGTATGCTGAAACATTAACAGGTTCTTTCACTGGGACTAAAGCTTGAATTGGACTTGTGCAGGAAATCCACGTCCTAACTTACGTTGCAACCACAAACTCCTTTTATCCCTACACTCCAACCTTACACATGATTCAAGTCACTGTGATATGCACTGACCCAGCATGTAGTTACATTCGTGCATGCCCAGTTACATCAAAGGCACATAGGGTTAATGGGGTTCTGCTTATGGGGTAAGTCATGACGTAGATCTGACGCAGAAGTATAATTCACATGTAAGGGGCGAAGTCCAGTAACCCCAGTCCAAGGTCCCTTCTCCACCAAACTTTATACTTGGCAGAATGCAGTGAAACAAGAACTGTTCTCCTCCAAAGCCAGACTCGTCCATCAGATTGCCAGACAGAGAAGCGTGATTCATCACTCCAGAGAGTACATCTCCACTGGTTTAGAGTCCAGTGGTGGGGCGCTTTACACCATCGCATCCGGTGCTTTGCATTGTGCTTGGTGATATAAGGCTTGGATGGAGCTTGGCCATGAAAACCCATTCCATGAAGCTCTCTATGCACTTTTCTTGAGCTAATCTGAAGACCGCATGAGGTTTGGAGGTCTGTAGCAATTGGATCTGCAAAAAATTGGTGACCTCTGTGGACTATGCCCCTCAGCACACACTGACCCCTCTCTGTGAATTATGTGATATATGGCTGAGTTGCTGTCATTCCCAATCGCTTCCACTTTGTTGTAAAAACACTAACAGTTGACTGTGGAATATTTTGTATCACTGGACTTTGTTGCACAGGTGGCATCCTATCACACAGAAATGCATTGAGCTCCTGAGAGAGATCCATTCTTTCATGCAAGAATTTAGTCCATAATGAACACAAGTGCAGCTATATAGCTGTGTAACACCACAAATCACTTTTGTGTCGTTTGTAGTTTCTTTCAGATGTCTACTATAAAATTGCGAAATGTAAAACTGGTACAATTAATAGTACAATTAAATGTCTGCATCTTACAGTATATGATACTGACTTTAATAAAGAACAACCATAACAGCTGCAATGCATGAGTGGGAAAAGGATCTAATATTAAATAATTTTTGGTGTGCTTCTTCACACCAAACGTGTCAGCTGAAACTCAGATTTCAGGTTCATACAGTGGAGTAGTTTGTAAAAAGCAGCACTCCTCTGGATGAATGCTGCCTCCACCTGAGCTGTCAGGTATATCTATAACTCCAACGTTAACTCTGTGAAAGGCAGTCGAATTCAAAATTCACCAGAGGATAAGTGAGGGAGAGAGATAGCATCAAAGTTACAGATAAAGCAGGCAACTAGCCCACAGGAGAGAATGAAAAAGAGAGAGAAGACACATCCAGCGAGGAGAACGCTGCAACCAAATGCGTAAACGATGCATTCCGCTACTTAAACAACTCTGGTTTTTCAGTCACTGCTTCTGCATTTTGAATTAGTTTTTGTTAAATAAATAATGCCAACGTGTAATATGCCATGTATTGTCATGAGGTTGTATTTCAATCATTTTAGAACATGCCAAGGGACCAGATTCTTTTTATTATGCTCTGATACATCAAACCTTAAAACTGAAAGATAATTACCATGATTGCACCTATTCACAAAAGACAATATCTTAAGTTTCCAAAGCAAAATGTGAATAAATTCATGAAAAATTATTTTGGGAAAAAAAAGAATGTTGTGGCAGTATTACAGGAAACATTGGGCCCAGGTAAAGAAGAATGGATTCCACAAAACACATCAGCATATTCTGATAAAACATATCATGGATTCAGTAAAAAAAAACAAAAAAAAAAACCCACAAAGTGAGACTGACAATGATCTGTCATGAACTACTTCAAGAAAAGTAAGGTGAACATTTAACACTGCCCTAGAAGTCGGTCTGCGTAGCAAACAGATGCTAGTGGCAGACTGATAAAATCATTTAGGATTTTTTTTGACAGCAGAAGACTAAACAGCAGCAGGACGAATCGTGAATATTCTTTGTCAGTGGAAACAGACATGATTTAAAATTGATTCAGGGATGTGTAAAGAGGAAACAGTTTTTAACCGTATATTAGTGTTGTGTTTACAACTTGTTGTGGTATAAAAGTATTACGCATGTTTGTTTTATATGAAGGTTTTTCAGAGAAGGTCCCTGAAGGGACCACATCTTTTGAAGCTTTCAAGACAGCTTCATCTGCAGTGCCTCTTCAAATTATTCTTTCTCTCTTTTCCATCTGGGATATTTTGGGAGGTTTGCAGTGGCATCACCACTCCGTCCTGACATCTTGACCCTCCTTTTGAACATTGTAGCAAAGCACTCCTTTTCACCTTGTCTACAAATGCCAGTCTTTTTGTACCTTTGGGAGTACGTAGAGATCAAATGGCCACAATTCAATGTTGTGAACCACACATGAGGGAACAAGTCACCAGAGGTCCACTCAGAGCACACTGTGTGCCAAGATGAAGAGGCTCACTGATCACAGTCTGATAGTAGTCTTGAAGATGCTTTTTACCTTTAATATTACCCATCCCACAGACAGATATGACAGACATGGGTGGAAATAGGCTGTTGTGATTTTTTTCTTCCTATTTAAGTGTCTATAAGAGAGGTTTTTCAATATGAAATTGGTTTGGAATGCAAGACCTTAAATTACCTCACTGGTACTCTTTGAAAACATGACGGGCTACCTTGGGAGTAAAAGTTAAAAGTGCATTAGTTTAGTGTTATTCTCTCATAAATTTCAAACTCTATATACATTTGTAAACAGCTATCAGAGCTGCACAACACTATTAATTTAGAGAGAAAGATAATGCACGGTGAGTCATCTTTTAATGCCTAGTGTGCATGCATGGAGGATGTTACTAAAAGAAGTTATTTGCATTTCATTAGTCATGAATACACATGAGCCAAAGAAGAACAAAGACGAGCTGCATGAATTTTTGAATCCAACCCCTGATGGCGTGGTGCCTGTATGAAGCCGTGAAAATTTTATGCTTGCATAATAACACTTACAGCATCATGTTCACACAGAGATGAATATAACCTCTCACTTCGAAATGATTTGTGCTGCCATGGAAATTCAAACTTTCTCTGCACTTGAGTAAGAATGATCGTACTAAATACTTACAGAAGATGCTATTGTTGTTATGTAAGAAGCATCAACACTTTGCAAGGCTAGCCCATTTTAGGTGTTGATTTGCCATCGCCTCTGAATGCATCGGTGTGTGGGCGGTGTGCAAACCAACCCTGGGCAGCACGAGCTGATCAAATCTGCACCGTCAGCACAGATGGGACTTCCTGGGCAGGTAGAGCAGCCTCCCCAATTGGCTGTCACTCACTGCCTGTCACTCCGAGCCTGACTGTCAGTCATACAGAACACACGTGCTCTGATGCAAAGGAATGAATTAAGTTTTGGCGAAGTGACATTTTTTCTGCTAGTATATTGCAAAACTTTAATTCAGATGAAATTACCCTTGAGAATAGATTGTGAATGGATGCCTGAGCTCAAAACTGTTCTGTAGCAGCAGTTTACTTGTTGAAATGTGAGAGGCTCATTAGGCCTGGGCTTCCCTGATGAGACAGTTTAATTACATGCCACTGGGTCCAAGTGGTAGAGCTGCCATTACAACCTTTATTAGTGCTGTGAACCGCAAAACGCAGCATAAGTTCTTTCATTGTCATTGTTTCCATTTGCAATAGTGTGTGCAGCAGTGTTTGTACATGTGCACAAAAGGCTTTTGTTTTGTAAAGATAAGACTTTTTTTAAAAAATTAATACATCGCCGTGCTGTCAGCTGCTTTACTTCATTGGTACAGGACTGAGATAAGGTGTTGGATTGCTTGCTGTTAGACTGCATTTTTTGCACATACATGTCCATCGAGTAGAGTCAATGGCAATCAAACAAACAGCTGACAAGTGTTTGGAAGCTGATCTCAGCCACAACAGCCACTCTGATAGGGACAAGCGACCACCCAGAGAGCTCTGTGCTCTTTTCATTCGAAAAGAGATCTACCTCTTACCTTGTCCTCTCACATCCTTCAGCACAACCTTTGTTTGATTTAACCTCCCCACAGATCAGTTCCTGGTGAAAATACTTTCCTTCCTCTTTTGTTTCTTCATCGCCTTAGAAGTCTCTTTAGCATGTAGATGTGATTAGCTAATGTCACCGTGTAGCAGGGCTGATTCAGACTGTTCCTCTCTGCTGGAGTCGCTTAGACATTGCAATCCCAGGAAAATCAAATTATAGAGCCATTAATTTGTCTAGGTAATCCAGCCTGTCAGCTGCTCTGGAGAAGTAATCTCCCAGGACTGCGTTCATCAAGTGTGTGATGCCAGCAGAAGTGAAGCATTATCTAATTAACAGGAGAGGACTGAGTGGCTAGGAATTACATCTGGCCTGAATCACCTGGCTTCGTGCTAAAACTATGGTGACATCTTGACAGTGTCGGGTATATATGATTTTGAAGTGTAATCTACACTGATTACTTTGTTAAAAGGAGGTCCTGATTCCCAGGTTCTGAAATTTTGCCACTAATTAAAATTCTGCTCATTGTCACCTAGTTGATGCTGTACAAGATAAATGTTTCTACTGAAGGACTTTACACTTCCAAACAGCTAGAAATGTCTTCTTCAAACACAATTTGTCAACAGTGGGGTGCTGGCAATGCAAAAAAAGAGGTTTTTGAGTGTGTCTGTGTCTGTAAGAACCCCATGTATATTCAAGACTTGTAGCTATTAAATAAGGTGCAAACTTCATTGTCAGCAAACCCTCACAAGGTGACCACCATGTATTTGGCCATTTAGCTCACTTGTACTAGCTAATGGGGTGGCTGTGGCTCAGGTGGTAGAGCAGGTCATCCACTGATCGGAAGGTTAGTGGTTCGATCCCTGGCTCCCCCTAGTCTGCATGCCAAATATCCTTGGGCAAGATACTAACCCCAAGTTGCTCTCCAATGCATCCATTGGAGTGTGAATGTGTATAGACGCACTTAGTATAGAAGATAGTGCTTGTGTGATTGGGTGAATGGGGCATGTTGTATAGAGCGCTTTGAGTACTCCAGGAGAGTAGAAAAGCGCTATATAAGAATCAGTCCATTTACCATTGAAAGGGCACAGAGCACTATTAGATGCACTTTGTTGTTCTACTCATTAATAGAAGATGACCTTTTGAGCAGCTGAACAACAAAATTAGTTGGTCGTAAAGGTCGAAGGAGGTGAAATCAACCCTCTTGTACTGCTATTTAGAATAAAGTTAATTATATATATATTTTTAAAAATGGCAAATTAAAATCACTTCAAAGGTAGCAGTGCCAGTAATTAGACCACAGACCTTTTATAATTGGGGAAATTAAAGGAGCATAATACCAGTGATTATTGCACTGATACCAGATTAAATGCAGACGTCTGGTAAACATTTCTAAAAGTCTGACAGACTCCAGCTCAACTGTCTTGGACTACGTCTGGCGTTTCCTTACAGGCAAGTTATTTAGGTTCCTGCTGTGGTGGTTCTCAATGTTATTCAGCTTTCTCAAGTGTCTTGTACCCGGACTGGATGGACTGCAACTTTACTGTCTTAGACTGCATGACCTTGTTTTGCTCTGCAGCCTCTGCACACCAAAGGGCTTCTGGTTCAAGTGGCCCTTTAACTGATTCCTGTTCTGATCACCAGAGCTGAACGAGTAGTACTGTTGCCAGTTACAGTCCAAGACAGTGGTGTTGGAGTTCACCCAGTCCAGGTAGAAGACGTTTGAGACAAGGACCACCACATAAGCAACCTGAGCAGGCTGCCTGTAGGGAAACACTAGACATGAAGGACCAAATCCAGCTGGTAAGTAGTGACTGAACTTTCAGAAGAGTGAGGGGATTGTCCTCCCCCTAAAACTGGGCAAATCAATGCCAGTGCTCGTTAAAAATATTCTGGCTCCCAACACTTATTTTAAATACAGAGAACCATGAAACTCCTATCCTCACAACGTATGATTATGGACATAAATATATCATACTGTATGTGGGTATCATTGCATAACCAGTGTGAGATCGGGCTATAAAAAGTTACTCCACTAACAGCCAGAGAAACTATGTACAAAGAGAGAAAATGTAAGACCATTATTTGTTTCCTCCAGAGTGGTCACCCAGCAAAGACCAAAGTGCATGTTAGTCTAACTGGTGGTTCTAAATCAGTCAGCCTGACTGTTTCTCTGTGTTAGCTGTGTGATGGACTGGTGACCCGACCAGAATGTAGACCACGTCAGATGTAATCAGCTCCCACCCACCCCCAACCCTTGTTAGACAAGTGGTTAGTTAAATGGATGACTGGATGGATGGACACATAGATGGACAGACGGATGGACGGACAGACAGACAGACCTTTCAATCGGGTAATGGTCCTAGTCAGAATCAGATCTGAGTTCCAAGACTGGTGGACAATTATGCAAAACACTTCTAATGTGAAGCTAACCTACTTTTTACAAACACACACAAAAATACTGTTGTATTTGTTCTTATTATTGCTGAAAAAATAAATATACATATTGGGCCACACCTCTGAAATGTTCATTTCAGCTGTTTTCAGTCCCATTGCCACATGTCTATAAGATCAGGCACCTAACCATGCAATTTAGCTTTACAAACAATTGTGAAAGAAAGGGTTTTTCTAAAGGTCTAAAGGTTTTTCAAATGAATTTGAGCATTGTAATGTAACAGAATTTGACAATTAACATTTCAGTTCTTGAAATTTCTTCCCTCCACGATATTCCAGTGATGCGGTATTATTGCAAAGTGGAAAAGTTTAGGGACCACACCAAGTCAGCTACAAAACTCCTGTAAGTACACATGCAGTGGTGTGAAAAAGTATTTACCCCTTCCTGGTTTATTAGTTTTTTGGGCATATTTTTAACTACTACATCTATCAGATCATCAAACAAATTTGAATATTAGTTAAAGCTAAGCCAAGTAAACACAAAATACAGTTTTTAAATGATTTTATTTATTGAGAGGAAACAGTTATCCAAACTCCCCTGGTCCGTTGTTAAAAAGTAAATTTTGAATTAACTCTTATAAACACATTTTTTGGGGAAAAAAAAAGTTCAATTTTACTAGCCACTTCTGCCAGACCCAGTGAATCAAGAAATCGCTTAATGTGTGTGTGTGTGTGTGTGTGTGTGTGTGTGTGTGTGTGTGTGTGTGTGTGTGTGTGTGTGTGTAAAATTAAATGCCCCCCATTGCTAAATAAAAATGTGAAAGCTGTTATTGCAGAGACCTGTAGATAGACGGCTGCCGAAGCAGCTTATCATCCAGCACGGTTCCTCTTACAAACTCGTAGCAGATGCCATTCTGGAAGCTGCAGTAAATTTCAGGACCACATCTGTGGGCATGGAGGATCTGAAACATCTCCACCTCATGGTCCCTGTTCACATAGAGCTCTGTCATTTTGCCATATAGTCGCACCAAAACACAACCAGGCTCCAGGAGAGAGCCCACGTAGCAACCAATAAGCTGGTTGGTGATGCCTTCTGTGAATGTCTGGAATGAAAGGAAATCCAAAGGGCCATGAACATAAAAAATGCAGTTTCGGACAGATAGAACACAGCAAATGAAATATTTTATTATACCATATTTTAGCATTCTGTATTGTCAAAAGAGCCCATAAAACCCACGATGGTGGTTATCATAATTATATCTGCACAACAAATCCTACTGTAAAAAAAGGGGGAAAAAAAGATAATAACATTTCACTACCATCTGTCAATAAAGCAGGCAGTCATATAATTATTCTGTAACTTTAACTTTAATTGGTTACTTTCCTGAAAACATCTACATTTAAAGCAATCTTGGAAAATCATACTATACTACATTAATTACAGCATGTGAAGGTAAATAGCAGACAACTGGCAGATGCCAGTTTGGTTTCAGGATTCTGGATTACACTTTCAATACCATATAAATTTATAGGCCACTAATTTACCACTGTTATAGCTCATTTAAAAATTTCACTAACCTTACATTAAATGCACATTATTGGAGAAAAAGGAAAAATATAACCACAGAAACAGACCAAATGCACATCAGTATAGTCAAAAATAAACTACAGAAAATACCTGTGTAATACAAAATTTCTCACGCATGTGAAAATCCCCTGCGACGTTAATGTGGTACCACAGGGTGAATAGCACGGTGAATACTTGCATTTACAAATAGGTTAATCAAGTAACAGCTTTTCATTAAAATAATTTTATCATAACATACAAGTTTAAACAACCAACAGATAGCAGCTAGATGAGACATATGAATTTGAATTATTATTAGCCTGAGTCTTGATGAGACTTTGATTTCTATTCTACATGGTACTAGAAATGGCCAGCACAGTGGTATGGTGATTATCACTATTGCCTCACAGCAATAAGGTCCTGAGTTCAAATCCACCATCTGGCCAGATGAACTTGAGATCTGGAGTTTGGAAATCCTCCCTGAGTTTGTCTGGGTTCATTCAGATTCTCTAGCTTACTCCCACAGTCCAAAGACATGAAGTTAGTGGGTTTAGGTTAAATGGTGATTCCAAATAGTGTGGATGGATTTTCCTAGTACAAAGTTTCTGTGATGTGTTCTGATTCATGGTTTCCCTGTAGTTTACTTTGAAGGTTTGATTCCTTTTGTGTCCTAGGTTAGTTTTGCTTCCTGTTTTCCCCCTGATTTTCCTGACTAGCTTCACTTGTGTGTAATTGATTACACCTGTGTCTTGTTACCAATCCTGTTCACCATTTCCTAATCCTAATATGTATAAATAGTCCTTTCTTCCCCTCAGTCTTTGTTGTAGCATCTGCTATGGTTTTCATTTAGATTTGACCCTTGTGTCTGTTCTTCATATGCTGCCCTGCCTGTTTTTATGTTTTTGCATTATTGCGTGTTGTGTATTTTCCAGTTTCTGTTATCATATAGCATATATTAAAGTTCAAGATTTGGGTGATCACCCTTATACATCCTGAAAAATACACCCATATTAATTTGGAATATTGGTTAACATTTTATCCAATGTAAAATAACAAACATTTGATATGGAAAGATCTGACACTTCTTTTGTGTACTTTATGGAAAAACAAATAATAAATCATTTTGAAATTAAACTGGTATGCATACATCTTTGTTGTGTGGAGTCAATGCAACAATAGGTAGACGAATACATAGTTACAGACACAGCTGCAGAAAATATGGTGACATTGAAAATCCCACTTCTGGAACAGCTTCTACTCCTCAGTATGTGTACACAACAACACCGCAGTGACCACTGTCTGCAACGACTTTTTTTGACATTTGTTGTCATTCTGTGGTTTCTCAGTCTCTCAATTTCTGCCAAAGTCCCCAAGGCACTTTCTGAGCATCAGATGGGACCTGTGCAAAATACAGTTTTTCATCTAAATGGAAAATGAACAAACATGCCCACCTTGACATCTGACCCAGTATTTATATGGTTGGAGGGCTGGTTTTCATTCAATTCTTTCTGCCGCTGTATCTTACATTTTCTTTTTGTGCTGAATTTTTACAATTTATTAATTGTCATTTGAAAATCCCAAAAATGTATTAAGAACACTTAAAACACACATGAGATAAATCCGCATGCTTTGATCTGCACTTCTTTTTGACATGAAATTTACGTTTGCTTCAGCATGTTTTTGTTTTGTTTTTTTCAAAATCCAGGCATGCCTCTAAAATTCTACAAATGTGCTCTTGTTCCATCTTTGAAACATTTTTAATCACACTGTCTACAAAAAATCTTAAGTATGTAAATCATTCAATGCGTATTTATTGGCCTTTAACTTTTTCTGTTAGTCTGTTATAAAATAGAAATGACAGAGTTTGTTGGAATCATGAACAAAATCAAGAACAAGAAAATCCAAAACAATGACAGTCATTTGAAAGGAATGCTATATATACTGGGTTAAAGCTCACATGTAACAGAAGAAGTTGTCTATCCTTTCCCTGCTAAACACAATACACCATTAAAGGAGCCGCTGCAGTGTGAGAGCTGAAGAGAAACATCTACTGTTGTGTACATTACTGGGTCTGGTGAGGCTTGAGAGGTCATCCATCCAATGTGGGGTCACCTAACAAACATAAACCCCATTTCTCTGAAATATTGGACCTTGTGTTTGCACATGGGACCAGAATGGGATTATCCTTTTGTGAATAGACCCTCTGACAGCACTACTAAAAGAATTTTCCTAAAAGTCTACTTTTGTTGTCCAGTTACCTTGGGGTTTTTTTTTTCCAGTTTGATGTGTGAAAGTTGTCTTTCTACAGTTTACAGTACAGTGGAATATGGAGCCCAACCAAAATAAGACAAAACATTATCTGTGTGAATTTAATTTTGATACTGTATTTATACTGCACTCTGTATTTTTTTCCATTCATCTATCCATTTTCTTAACTCCTTATCCAGTTCAGGGCCATGGGGTTTCAGAAGCCAATCTCAGCTGTTATAGGGTGAAGGACAGGGTACACACTGGTCAGGTCGCCAGTCTATCAAACAGTTAAGACAGAGAGATGGACACAGACACTGATATTTATACCTATGGCCAATTTAGAATCTCCAATTAACCTAACATATATGTCTTTGGGCTGTGCATTTTCTAATCCTGTCCGTTCAGGTCACTCCCGAATGGGATGAAAGTCTTTGGATGTTCAATTCTGCCACTTCCAGCTCTGCCTCCTGTCTTTTTGTCAGTGCCAAACCATACATCAGACAGCAGGCCTCACTACTGTCTTGTAAATCTTCCTTTTCCCTCTTGCTGCTATCCTTCTCTCACAAATCACCCCTGACACTCATCTCCACCCACTCCCCCCTGCCTGCACTCTCTTCTCTACCTCACTGTCTGTTGCTTTGGGGGGGGTTGACCCCAAATATTTAAGCTCATCTACCTTCACTATCCCTGCTCCTTGCAGCTTCACCTTTCCATTTGACTCCATCTTATTCACACACATGTGTTCTGTCTTGCGTCTACTGACTTTCATACCAGCACTGCTCCAGGTTCTCTTCCACCTGCTCCCTATTCTTATAAGATGTGTTAGTTTTGGCCATATAAAGGCAATACATTTAGATATAAATCATAGTTTATGCATACACTTTAACACAGGGTGAATACAGTTCAAACAGTCATGTGAAAATCAAACGTTTTCCCAGGCCTATTAGACTACCCCTATAAAAGCAGATATGTTTTCATTTTGCTGGTCTGGTGTATTTAGGAGTGTGTTAATGCAATGCCACAATCTTCCCAGGAGTGGATTTCCCAGCAAATTCATCCCAAGGTCAGACCATGCAATGCCCTGAGAAATTTTACGAAAAACAAAAGCTACATCTAAGATGCTACAAGCCTCAGTCAGCATGTTAAATTTTAAAGTTCATGAGAGTAAGATTACAAATACAAATGAAAATTTATGAATTTCATGTTTTCTTAAAAATTAATAATCAGTCCTTGGTCATCCATACATTTAGAGATACAAACATTCACTTGCCTTCATTTGAATGTCTTGTGCCTTCCAGTAGGGACGAAGTCTGCTCAGAAGACCCAGGATTCCTCTAGAAGGTTGGTGTTCATCAATATAGATGTCCACATGGAGAAGCTGTTTTCGAGCACCAACAAGCCCACTGTCCATTTTCACCAATGCAAATGGATTATACTTTGAAAACTGATAAGGATTAAAGTAGTAAATATGAGTTTATGTCTAGACTTGGGCCAGTTTCGTTATGTTTAAATCCAGTGTTAGACAGTGTTAGGAAGAGTCAAAGTTAAATCTAAACCATCAAAAAGAAAAAGGAAAAAAAAAGCAATAAGCAAAAGAAAGAAAAAAAGAGGTCCACACAAATTTCTTGATGATTATGATGTAAAACTATCTAGTCAAGAGCAATCACTGGTATTTGCCAGTCACTGAAACTGTACTTACGTGTCCAGTTATTCAGCAGTTTATCAGGGTCCAATGTTCCTGTGGGCATCTTCATCCCTTCTGCTGTAGTTTACATATTAACCACTGGTAGCTCCTGCTCTGCAGTATGCATTTGTTAAACACAAGTCGATAAACCAAAGGAAAGTTTTTAAATAACAAATACAGATGGATCAAATAAGGACTCAAATAAGATTTATTGTAAGATGTAAAGTAACCACTGCATGTAAAACTGTAATAAACACTTGAATTTGAAAACTTTTAAATAAATTTAAAATATTGTGACACTTCTGTCCAAATTAAGCTCAGCCTATACCAAATTTAGCTCTGCTTGCAGCCAGTTTCAGCACAAGTTTTAACATTAAAACTGAACACGCAGTAAACATGGTTTCAAAAAGTCCCCTGGCCTTATGCACAATTATTTTATTGAGCTCTATACAAGCTAAGAAATAACCACATGCCCAAGAACAGGCAAATAATATTGCATTTGATTGTCTAAATATTTTACAGATGTAGTACTTTTAGTTCATGTGCACCAGCAAAGACTTTAAAAGGGTGGACTCTATTGTCTGACTGAGGTAATCATGTAATCTAGACAAGCTATGTTAAATTTCATACAATTAGTCCATTCAAACATGACCTCTCATGCTAGCTCAATGCCATGGAACATTTCAGTATGATCACTCTGTAAACACAAAATGAATTTAATAAACATTGGAGCAGCGTGTTTTCAGTCTGTTAAATTATTTAGATGTTGGGCCAATGTTTACCATTTAGCATCATTACAGTAATTGCCTAGAAATCACAAATGTGGTGATCATCTTGAACCGAATACTTTGCAAGCTTTTAGACGCAAATGAAATTCACTTGCCATCAAAGTGCATCTCATCATCAAAGATGTGTATTGAAAGAGAGATGAGTGACTTGATTAAAAATGTAAGGGTCAGGCTGTAGAGTAGAGTAGTAGAGCCGGTGTTTCTTTTACTGGCTGTACCTCTCAAACACAGTACAAATGTGCTGTTTATTTTTTTTTTTAAGTCACAAAAAAAGGTGATGTGAGTATTAACCCATACATAGATATATGATTATGACATTTCCTAGACAAGTTTCTTTTACGTGTCTAGCTTCATTATCTTGCTGTTCCTCACCATTAAGCCTTGAAAACTAATTATTTATGAAAGAATCAAAAAAGAATCAGGGAGTTGAAGAAATCTTTTGACATCTTGGCATTATAAATAGTTTCACTTAAGCGACTAAAGCAATAGAAACAAACTACTTTTTTAAAATCTGGAAATAAGTAGAAGGCGAACAGTAAAACTGACTTTCACTAAAACTTGTGAAAAAACCAAAACCAAGAATTTATTAGCCTTTCTGACTTGTTATTTGCATTAGTTTCCATTGCAGATCACTTTAAAGTAAGATTCATTTTGCGAAAACAAACAAAAAAAGTACACACAAAAAACTGAATTATTTTCCTAAAATTGTTAAATAGTTGGGCAAACTGTAATAGTGAATTAGATTTGACATGGTTTACTAGTTGTAAAAAAAACAAAGAAACAAACAAAAAGCTACTGGGAAAAAAAAGCTATTGGAAGTTGTTCAGATGTTCAACAAAGCGACTCCCTGTTAGCAGCATTTAGAATTAATAACAATATAAAACAAACAAATAAGCATAATGACATAAAAAAAGAGTAAGAAATGTCCAAAGGAATGGTGATCTCAGTTTCTAGTGAACAATATACAATATAATTTCAGATTTCCAAACTTGAAAACAAGCATTATAAAGAGCTGGTCATGCACATGAAAAGGACAGCTCTTCTTGCTGATCAAATTATTCATAACTGCTAATTTCAGAATATTATGTAGTTATATGCGAAAAATAATGAGTGCTTTAAGCTAATTGATAAGAATGATATGCTAAATTACTAATGCTAAGAAGGCATAATGCTTGCCATATTTCCCATCTTGGCTAGGCATATTAACATGGCTACATTTGCTGATTAGCATTACATACAAAGTACAGCTCAGGAAAGCATGAATGTTGCGAATTTCAGTTCAATCCATGCCGTTATTGTGATTTGAAATCTTTTATAAATGTATAAATTGTGTTTTTGTTGAATATGGTGAAATATTTTTAAGTTAAAAAAACATGCACATATCTTGTATATGTAATATTTTGGTACTACAGCTGGAACACAAGTTTTGGTTGTTCCTCTGCAGTAACGCTGGCAGTTAGCATTAACAACATCTTACAGTCTCTTACGTCTTACGTCTCTGCATTTGTTATAGTTTCCTTTGTTAAAATTCTCCCAAACATACCACAACATGTGCATGAGATTGCATTGTCTACTGAAAATAAAATGTAGATGAATAAAACAAATACTATATCTGCATTTCAGATGTCTCCAGTATTGGAAAAAAGGGGTGTTTGCTTCTTCCACCAAGAGAACATATCAATACATCTGTGCATCTGAGCACTTCACCAGTCATCTTTATATTTTCAAATAAATTGTCAATAGCAGCACAAGACTTGCAACATGCAACACTAAAGGTATCGTCTCCTTTCTTCCCTGAGCTTCTTCAGGTCAGAGAAAGTTCTCTTTTATTACAAGGCAAACAGTTGTTGGTTTCCTTTATCAAACAGCTCTTTGGAGAGAAAGAGAGAGAGAGTGTTGTGCAGACATTTAACCTTTTTATATAGTCTTACAATTGGGGCTCTCAAGGCCTTTCATTTGTGAAGATCCTGTGGAAAAATCAGGGAGCTTGGACTCATTTCACTACGGGTACAGTATATTTATATTTCAGCTCCAATCAAAGCTAGCCAATATGCCATCACTATGTATTTTCCCCTCTGAGCCCTGCCTCCCCACTATAATTTCCACCGACATTTTGTGTGCAAATGCAGTAATAGACACATTTATCACATCAAAAGAGAATCAATTTTCTTTTCAATCATCCTCCGGTATGAATAGCGCCACATCCTCTGTGGCCAACAATGAAGGGCCATTACCGTGAGCCAAAGGATGGCTTCGCTTTCTCTATGCATTCAAGGGGAAAAGTGTGTCAAACTGTTTTCCAACGCCAACATTTGTTCTAGGCAAATGGAGACAGCTTTCAGACAGGTTAGTATCCAATTTTATTGTCAGACAAATGTCATTTTTGTTTGGGGCCATGGTAATCACTGGGCTCAGACACCGGTGTTCCTCTGCAGTAAAGCCAGCAGTTAGTCCATTTAATACTCTAACTCTCATGTCAGTAGCAGATTGCCAAGTCCAGACATGACACCCGCTGTCTCTTCATTATGTGAAGAGGGTGACATGCAGAATTCATGCCTCAGTCCTCAGGGGGAGGAGGGTGATGGGCTAATTGCCTGAGACATTGTTGACTTTGCAACTGCAATTAATTATTGTCAAATCTTGCTGACAAATCAGAGATGTCTACGGGATACTTTATTTTAAGTTTTCTTTGCGGTAACATGTATATATGGAGGAGAGTTGTGCTTGTAGACATACATAATTTTGTTGATTTTTACTGCCATACTTTGGGCCTTCTCTAAATGTTGCTGCAGTTTTGTGAAGTTAAAAATCACAACTGCTATCAGCACTGCATAATACTGCAGCTTATTTATACTTTTTGGGAGTTTTGCTTATAAATCACTAATACTGCATAGTTTCCATTTTGAAAATGAAATTGATTTTAGGTTAGTCTACTGACCACATTCTAATCTATTCAGGAACACATCATGCATTCACAGTATCAGATTTTGTCCAAGGAAGAATAATAAAGTCCCGATATATTTGAGTGAAAATGTCCTTCTTGTTTTTACTCATTGTTTTTTAACCTTCACAAATAGTCCAGACAGCACAAAAAATAAGGTTTGTATTTTTGGTTTGCTACTCTCAGACTTCTGTAAATAAATACAAAAATCATTTACAGAAATAATTTCTGTAAATGATTTAGGAGTTGTATCAAAAGTTGCTTGGATTTTTGCCGACTGCCAACAGCTGGATAGCTAATTAGATTGCTTTGTTATTTAAGGACTATACAAGTCTAACCATCTCTTGCAAAACTACTGTATTTAATGTATTTCATGTGTTTAATATCTTCAAAAGCATTACTTTTGCCTTAATTTTACCAAATAAAGCATCCAAGGCCCGAACTGTTGCCTTCTCTGCATCCGCACTCCGTCCCTTTTCACAGAAAGTGTCTCTGCTGTATTTTCTGTCATCTCCTGCCATACCTTATACACGCTCCCTCGTTGCCAAACCACCCAAGCCGCAGCTGATGAGGTCATTCATGCAGCTAGTACCGGTCCCTGAAAGCTCTGCTTAATCTGATATCATTGGCAGCAAGACACTTAACCAGCTCCATTTCTGGCCACACTATTTTGGGGTGCTCACCATCCAACAATGCTGTCTTGTCTCAGCCTTCATGGATCCTTAGATCTGCTCGTAAAGCTAAATTATTCTCAGTTTATACCTTTGAAGTCTGTAGAAAGCTTGTTCTTGTGATGCCATTTCCAAAGAGCTGTATGGCGGTTGGTTTATTGAGCGTGTTGGAATGGCATAAGCAATATAGAAAAAGAGAATGAGCCACCAAAACACGTCAGCACATGAGGCAAAGATAGCCCATTTACTTTTATGTTAAGTAGAGTGTGTTCTAGTTGTGGTCTGGCTACTGGATTATGTTGGAAGTGGAGGAAATGAACAATCCATCTCTGGATTTAGACTAAAGCAAACTGAAAAAAGTCATGTTATTGACACAGAAAATAAATAATGCAGAGTAAGAATGCTATGCAATAATTTATTAAACATAATTTTTTCACAACCCAAAATGAGCAACGGCAGCTGTGAATGATATTTAAGATACAGTATAACCCAAGTATCCGGCCACACATCTTCACATTCTGTCTTTCTCCATTAAATATGTATTACATGGGCTTGGGCCTCTGACCTTGGCTTAGGAAAGAGCTTGCATCATTTCATGTTGAAATAAAAAGAGAGACTGCCAGCAAATCTAGCTTGTTAATTACACATTCACTTTCATCTGTTAGAAAATCACACAGATCTGTCCTTAATGTTGCTGTTGGGTTTCTTTTGATGGAGGGGGGAAAGTACTGTACTGTATTAAAAAAATTAATAAATAAATACAAGAAAATAACATCTGTCAGGAGCCCTGTCTTATTAATATCCACTTGTTCTTACCTGTTTTGGATGCAAGCGCTGTTCTTGTTTAATTGAGAAGAGCTCTGAAATGGGAGGAGGGCATGGGGTGGGGAGGATATATAATGAGCTTCATGAATGATGAATGGTTAATGATCTATATATATTTCCATCTTTTTTTTAAAAAAATATATACAAAAAAGCAGTGTCTTTAAGGGACACACTCAAACACATGCAGTAACTCATTTTTTCCTCATTTTTTAGCTTTCAGAAATTCTCCAGATAGCACAATGAAAGTAAGGATTTTATTTTTGGCTTGGTGCATTGACACATACAGTATCTCTTAAAGGAAAGGTTAGCCAGTTTTACAAAGAGGCTGTTATAATTTCCTCTGTCAGGATGCAGGAGGAAGGTTAGATTTGTTATCCCCATCCCCCCACATCTCTATGTTAATGAATTCTATTCTAAACAAAAAAGAAAAGAAAAGAAAAGAAAATTCCACAATTTCATTGTACATGTACAATGACAATAAAGGCCTATTCTATTCCATTCTAAAGAACAGTGTACCCAGATAGCATTGCCACTACCTTGTTGGTGCCATCTTTCAATTCTTTGACGTCAAGAGCAATTAAAAAAAAAAATTTTTTTTTGCTGCAACAAACAAAATTATATTGCATGCATGCATTTTAAAAGGGAAAGGGGGAGACAAAACAGAAAAATAAAAGCATTAGGGATCTTAAGGATGGAAGATAGAGATAACAGGAGAGCTTATGAGAAGATAAAAGGGGTCTGTTGGAAGGATGTTTTACTTATATGAATCCTGACAGACTAATAAACCAAAAGGCAGCGTATACTTCCCGACTGGATTTAGCACCAACTGAAGCCACAGCCAACATTTTGCCAGCCTATCACTTAAAAAAAAATCACTAAACTACACACAACAATATAATAAAAGTATGAAGTCTATACAAAAGCAAGAACAAGAAATTAACCACAAACTATGTGCATTTACCTCTTTTACTGTAAATGTACCTAAACTTCTAGCCAGAGCAACCCACATATATGTAGCCAGTATGACAGATGGATTTAGATGACTTCACCCACTGGTTTTGGATCATTTGAAGCCTCAAAATTACTATTTTGGCTACAAATATGTTAGTTTTTGAAGTCGGATACAATATTTGGTCAAGAAGGTGAAGACATTAGCCAGTGCTAGCAAGCCTGGTTAGCAAGCTAGGTGTGCTGCACAAACACATACTAGCTAATTAGTACTAAGTAACAGCCAAACAAAACACACAATTTCACTAACCAAAACTTCCAGCATAAGCTGTACCACAAAGCAAGATGCATTTTGTATCAGCTAATTTCATATAAATGTCACAAAAGCACAAAGATCCAGTTCAGTGTGTTCAGTTAACAATTCAGCATGGTTAAATTACTTTATCTTGTTTTAATTTCTTCTCTTTATTTCATTTACCTTGGTGTTACCCATGCTGAGGGTTCTGTTGGCTGCTGATTTAATCATAATAAAGTGGGCAAAAGATGGGCTTTGGAATGCAGCACACCTAAACAAAGGAAGTGGAAATCACAATCACAGACACTGAGTTAGATTAGATTAATTACACAGGAAATTTTATTTATGTAGCACATTTCAATATATGAAAACTCAAAGTGCTCAATACAAAAAAAGAAGACATAAAAAACAATTAATGGTTCAATGGTAAACTAAAGTAGCTGTAAGATTTACTGTAGGCTTTGTTTCTCTGTAGTTAGTTAATATGTTAATTTAATTTCCCTTATATGTATAATTTTGGTTTGATCAGCTACTGTAGAATTTAGTTTAATTCAGTTTTGTTTTGTTCAGGTTCCAGAATTTCTTATTTGACTTTTTGGATTTTTTTTTTGGAGGTGTAAAATTAGTTTTGGAAACTTGCCTGTTCCTTACCTCTGAGGATGTTCTAGTCTTTTTTTTTTTTTGAAGGCTGTTCAGTTATGTAATGGTCAAAACCCTATTTTGTCTGAAAAACTGTCTCTTAGAAACTGACCTGTCCTGCAGTGCAGTAGAATAAATGCAATATAGGAGTGGCTTAATCTTTAAATTCTTAATATAATGTTATTGTGGCAATGTTCACAGTCTAACAAATCCAGCAGCTCTGTTTCATAGAGTACATGTGTGAAAATACTTGTACACACACCTGTATAAACCAACAATCACACATGACCAGGTGTCCCCTCCAAGAGGTCAAATCAACAAACCAATCTTAATTTTTAACCAGATGCGTCATTTTAGGGGACAGGATGTTACAGTAGATAAGGCAAAGTTTACTTTTCTGTTTGTGGAAAAGTTTTGGGAATCAGCTGTCAGCTGTCTTACTTGCCATGCTGTCATCTAAATATATTTATAACTGGAAAACGTGAAACTATGCTGATTTAAAGCACATCAAATTAAAATCAAATGACTACCAAAATCTACATGAAATAAATTAAAAAGCTATGGTAGCTTATTTATTTATATAAACTATGTTAGCTTAGCTACCATAGTTTTTTATAGAAGTTGAAAAAAAAATCTTGTAACTGAAAATGTAAGTACCTAAGAGAGCAAGAGTGCCTGCTGCCAGTCTAAAGCAGTGTCAAACAAACTCTGCCTTGTTAGACATATAAAACCTAAAGGCAATGGATTCTGAGGCTGTTACATGATATACTCCGTCATAACTGTGGACACAGACGGTTACACAAACGCGGCCCGGCGGTTTGCTACTGTCTGCAGTTATGGGCAGCAATACAGAAAAAACAAATACAGTTCTGTTGCCTGGTCGTCTATGGGAAAAACAATCTCTCCACAAATTCTCAGAGGTGTTGGATAGAAAGAGGAAAGAAGGGTCTCCTGTGAGGGTGTGTGTATGTGTGGGTGTGTGGGTTTGGGTGGAATGGAGGACCTAAGTGGAGAGAGCGTGCTGTGGTGGCTTGTAAATGCTGAATGGAGCTCACAAGACCAAAGAGAGGAAAGCATGTACTTATATTTGTTCATGTACTTATATGTATTTCTAGTGTTGTGGGGACATTAGTCTGTTTGCAGGGTGACATTGTTGAGCTTCAACTTCATTCAGTTTTATAATTGTCGTTAACATAGATCGTGGATTCTAGGTCAGTTAGCTTTAGGGTTTCAGCCAATGAATGTAAGTGGGTGTAGTAATCATTTGCTGAAGCACAGCTGAGTGTATTAAAAACTGTAAGGGTGACATCAGGTTTCTGTAAAAGACAGAATGGAAAAAAAAATCAATAATGAAACCATGTTTCATGTGTGTGCATATAACAACAGGAATGTGCAGCTACTGTATTTGAATGTCCCTACTAATCTGTATCTATGCAAACATTGTGCATGCAGTGTGTAAATGAAATACTTTGTAAAGACCAGTTTGAGAGTCAAGACATAGAGTGATAGAGTATATATTTTGGCTGCTTCTTCTCAGGATTAAGGATCATTTTTCTCACAGATTTGACCCCTTATCATGCTGCAGTTTTGAAAGGCAGGTCGCTGATGTTTTTTTGTTCTTAATGCTTTAATTTCAAGTATGTGGCAAGAAACCAGTAAACATACATGCAAAAAAGAACTTGTAAGTGTATGGGGGGATAGAAAATGCACTCAACAGTTTTATTAGGTCTCAAAAATGTTTGAGCAGCACCAATGGGGGTGGAAAGCAGCAAGTTTAATCAGGGTACTTTGTAACTTAAGAAATAATAACAAAATAAGGGCTTCTGATCCATGCTTCCTCCAGAATTACAATAAATGGCTCCAAGTCTGATTAGGAAATAGTTTGTAACAAACTTTTAATCACTCATGAAAATCATACTGTAATCTTGGACAAAGCATATTTTACACTCATGTTGATCTAACAAAGAGGCTGGTGCCACAGCAGCATTGTGCAAAAATGTAGTTATGACTTTACACTGACTAAGTCACTAGCAACTTAGAAGAGCCTACTATCAGAGAGACAACTACTCAAGTCGTGCTAACAGGCAGTTAGTGAGTTGAGTGGCTTTTTCACATACAGTGCAAAAACAGCACTGCTGCACTCTGATGTAACCGGCTGCAAAGACTTAAGCTTCACAATAATAGTCTGCATTTGTATCTCAGTAGATCGCGTGTGTTTGCTGTCCAGTACATGCTGCCTGTACAGAGATTCATGAGGTCAGCAGGAACAAGGCTTCCACTATGCAAGCCAAACTTGAGTCTGAATTTTCTGAATTATATCTTTGTTTAAATATTAATTTAAAGCCCTGTCATGGTGTACATATGTACAAATGTTTATCTCAAAAGTTGTTTCAATTCTTACATCTGCTTGGGACGGATGATCAGTAACAACTTTTGATTGGAATCAATCTGTGTTTGTGTCCATCTCGCAAACCCAAGGCGCATTTTCCCCAGAGAGCTGGTACACCGCTAATTAGTCATGTTTAGAGTAAACCTAAAAACAGACTTTTCCTCAACTTAGTATGAAAAATGTGTTTCAGCACTCACATACTTGTAAGTATGTAAGAAAATACAGCTGAGTTTTATGTTCCTCCAGTTAATAGCTCTATTTTTTTTTTTAAACTTAAGCATATTGCTATGAGAAAGAAAAGACATATCGACTTTTTCATTTGGTCTCTTTCAAATTACAAAAAAAGAAAAAAACAAACAAAACAAAACCCTGTTTTCCTCTGTGTGCAGAACAATGTAGAGAATGCAACCTGTGTCGCAATGCACCTCATGCCTATTTAAGTCCTCAGTTCGGTTTGTCTTGGTTTCTTGTCACGCTGTCAAATTGTCACGTCTTTTCCTCATGTTGTATGTGCTCCTGTGCTCCTTAGTCTGCATTTGTATCTCAGTAGATCGCTCCAGGTTAGTTCTGCTCTTTATTTTGTTCTTTCAACCTTCAGCCTACAATAAAGCAGTTTTCCATTAAGTCAGTCTGCCAAGTCCTGCATTTTGGGTCCTCTCTCTGCCTGCCACACACCTAACATGACACATAGTTTGAGACCAACACAGAAACTGTTTTATGAGAAAATGTTACACTATAGTAGTTTGTAAAACTGCAATTTAAACAATTGAGTCAACTCGCACTTTGCTGTCAGCAGTTAATATTAGCTCTATTTCTCAGGTGCTTCCAATAAGAACTGCTCACTGAATTTCAATTACCTCCAATTACTGTCTCCTGTTGGAGTTGCAATATCTGACAAACATCTTTTAAATCATCCACCCACTCATCTAACGTGGCTGGAGCCTGTCCCATCTGTCATAGGAGGAGAGGCGGAGTACACTCAAAACAGTTTGCTATGTGGCTTCATATATATATATATATATATATATATATATATATGAATTTAATAACATTAATTGTTTCATTGAGTGTCCTCTTGAGTTTGGAGGTACAAACATGTTTGCTTATACATTATGTGTTTGCACACAAGATATTCAAGGCAGTCTCTCTCTGCTGGAGTTTCTCCAGTCCCTGAAGACCATGGTGTCTGTCTCTCATTTTCTCTCTCTCTCTCACACACACACACACACACACACACACACACACACACACACACACACACACATTCACTCAAATGCATAAATACAGACTTAATAAAAACACCCTTTGAAACTAGACTGTAGCTGCTCAAATTTTAATCACCACATTTCATTAATTCATTCCTTTTTCCAGAAGCATGCTGGTCTCCATCCAATGACCTACTGTAAACTCCGCTCAAGAGTGATTTTAGTGAAAGAAAAAGATTCAAAATGTTAATTTTCTTTTGATGAAAATTAATCACCTTTGTTTATCTTTTACTTTTACTGTGAAAAATAAATTACAGCACTGAATATGCTGAACATTTTATCAAGGCCACAGGTCTTAAGAAAAAAAGGAGCTTTTTGAGCCTTGGCTTGGTGTATTTATTTGAGAGTCAGTTATGACCCACACAGCGACATCCTGCTGTCCCACCTGGCATGCACAAATTAAGGCATACTCAGGCAACAACTGCACAAAAACACAGTGATCCACCAATCATTTTGTAGAACACAAAGGAGGGAAAAAAAGGGTTTTGTTTCACCTTGAAGGCCGGTGAAAAAAAGGTTGCTTTACAGTACATACTGCCTCATGTTCTTTAATCTTTGCTATTGCACCTAAGAATCCTCTTCTGTTTCATTTAGCTGAATTTTGAATGGTGCAATGGAAAGTTTCTTTCACTAAAAAAAAAAAAAAATACTACATTAAAAGTGGTAGGCGAGTGTAAAGTTCTCTTTGTCCTATTAAGGGGTGAAAAAAAATAGTGAAAAACTGAGTACAATGTGATTTCCATGGGACGGAAATTTTTTCTTAAACTCAACTGAAGCTTTTAGCAAAGTGATTGCAAATTACAAAACAAAACAACATAAGCCAGATAAAAATGTGTTTACTTAATTATCAGTTGTTGCCTCTTTGGTGAAAATGATGCAATTTTGGGAATACTTGTTTAATTCAATTCAATTCAACTCAACTCAATTTTATTTATCCATCGCCAAATATATGTCAAAAGTCTGACAGTTGTACAAAGTGTAAGTAAGTAAGTAAAATCTATTTATATAGCGCTTTTCACAGATAAAAATCACAAAGTGCTTCACAATACAAAGAATGAAAATACAACATAAAACAATGTAAAACAATAAAATACAACATAAAAACAACAAATTAACTGAAAGCTTGTCTATATAAAAATGTCTTCAGCTGCTTTTTAAAAGAATCAGTGGAGCCTGTATAGCGTAAAAACAGTGGAAGAGAATTCCACAACTGTGGTGCCATTGCCTGAAAGGCCCGATCACCACGAGTTTTAAATAGAGTGCGTGGGGCCACCAGCAGTCTCTGACCTGATGACCTTAGAGCTCGGGAAGATGAATGAGGTTTC
>VVHJ01028993.1:6724-28621 GCA_015107715.1 Tylochromis polylepis
AAGTGAACAGATCAACTAATGCTGAACATTTTGGAAACAGAACATCATCTATGTCATCAGTGATAGCATAAAATCCTAGCTGGGGTTCATGCTCCATACTTTCTGCATGAAATCCATTTTGAGTGAAAATGAATTTTAAATGTCAAACTATTATTTTATTATTATTTTCTTTATTTTATTTGTTTTGCTTGTTGCAGCAAAGCTCTAAATACCAGGGCTGCTGTCTGCCTATCAGTCGGCTGGTCTGTAAGTATATACTTTTAAAACTCATGATATTCCCATAAGGCCAAGTTGTACTTTGTGCTGCATGTTCCTAATTTACCAATTTGCAAAGTGGTCTGGTTTAGTAAGTTGAAGTACGGGAGGTAGATGTTGCATGGTCCGGGAGGAAAGAAACACATTTTTCCATCAACTAATTCCACACTTTCACCAAAATCACACAGCTGAAAGAAAAGGGGAAAAAAAGACAAACGTTAATGTCATGTTTGTCTGTTTTCAGAATATACAGCGATAATATGATGTATACATATGTGTGTGTTAGTGTTTGTGTCTTTACTTGCCTGCTTTTTCAGCAGTTTCTGCATCAGCTGTAGAAGTGTGATACTCTTTGGCCCTCTTAAGTCGCTGAGCAGCAAAGTGGCCTGAGCCAGAGTAATGACAGACTTTGGTGGCAAGCATGTCCGTCCTGACAGCAGGCTCACTGCTTTCTACACACAGGGACAAACAGCGAACACCGAGACTGTGATTGCTTTAATTCACTGCACATTCAGTGCAAGCCATGCTGATAATTATATCACAACTACAGGCCCTTTACATGACATCAAAAATCACACTTTCTAATGTGCAGGCTTCATTACTATTAATGAAGTCAAAAAAACAACAAGATTTTTGATAATCTGAGCCACCAACTCAAGAGTGTCCAAGTTCTACTTCTATTTCTATTTTGAGACCGAAAGAGTGATTGCATTTACCTAAATCTAATCATTTAACTTTTTTTCTTAGTTTTTTTATATTTACCTGTGTTTATAAACAGTGACTAACAGCCACGGTCTCAGGAAGCTATTTCAGCAGACCAGAGAATGGGCTCTCTAACTGACCTCTGTCCCATTCTGCTGAATGCAAGAATCTCTGGAACGTCTTGAGGGAATTCTTCAAACTTGTGTTGGATTGGATCACGTATAAACTGATCCAAGTTATTCAAAGATCATGTGTAAATCTAGGTTAAATCAAGGGCCGCATGGCCTTGGAATTCAACAGATCAGACATCTACACTGCATGCTCTGCTCTCCTGCTCTGTTAATGCTTTTTTCTTCATGTTTCTTTTATTACAAAAAAGAATGGAAAAAAAAAATGTGTCTGTGTTTGTGTGTGATGGTACCTGCAGCATTGTCATGCTGTTGTCAATCTTGCCTCTCCGGGCTTCCAGTCTGGCGCCTTCAACCATCAGCAGGGCTTGAATATCAAGGTCTCCCCACAGTGCACATTCATCGAGACCCTCCTGTAATACCCGGGCTGCCTCCTCATTAATGTTCTTACCTTGAATAGATGGTGCCACATGCATCATTAATTAACAAAAAGAATAATAATAATATTAATAATAATAATACAATTATAATGTGAAAATGAGAAAGAGAGAAAGAGTTGTGATCTTTTTTAAATGACTCTAATAGCAATAATGTTTGTAATGATTTGTTGTAAAATCCACCACTCGGCAGACGGCAAACATGTGACCAGACCTGGCAAAAGCTCAACGGTGTGAGGGTTGTGGGCAACCAGGCTATGGACCAGAGCCAAGCGGCAATGCAACCACAGATAAACTCCAATCCTCTCACTGGCCTCAACTACTCTGGGACAGTCTCCATTCTGGGCGTCTGACTCACCAAAATCTTTATCATCCTTAAGAAAGATCATGTATACACCAAATCATTTCTGCTGTCTCATTATGATTACTTAAAGAATTAAAATTAAATTCTGGTTGTAATGTAATAGTTGCTGTTACCAAGCATTCAAGTATCAACCTACTCAATACTGCTAATGCTTTATACAAATATTTTGCCCAATTACTTACAGCCCAGGATCCTCTCACAATCACAGGTGATGTTTGGAGCAGCTTCAAAGATGAAACTGCCGTCTCAAAGCTGAAGGCGGGGGACATTAAAATGGTTAGGATAGGTAGGATATACACATGTACACAGTAGACATGCATAAAGTCATCGTACCAAAGTGCGGTATGTCCTTGCTGCATGTAGAGGTTGCCCTTTAGAAGACTGGATTCTATCGTCAGTTCCAGGGTCTCCATTTTGCACAAGGAATGAGATTCAAGATGCTCTAAAATGGTGTTTAACCATGAGGAGGCGCCTTCCAGCAAAAGGAACTATAACAGAAGAGATGACAAATGGGCAAGAATTGACTCCATATTTCTTAAGGGCGTGCTTCAGCCCATCCTACCCTGTATAATACTTGTGAACAGATAAGTATTTTAATAAGGATGAGGAAATTTGGTTAGATTGTTTTAATACATTTCAGTGAGGTTTTAGAAAGTCTTATTGAAGAGTCTGTGTAAATGTTTCCTAAAGGCCTACAAAAGGTGGAGAGGAATTCAGGAAAAAATATGTGGAATTATTGTGTGTTGTAGCATCCTTCACATTCTGCAGATCAACCTTGAGTCCTTTATTTACTGTGTGAAATAAAGAAAGCTTAAAAAAAATCTTACCTTAATCCTTTCTGGGGTTAGATTCTCTGTCTTAGCATTAAGAGTGAGAACTTTTTGTTCTTCTGTCTTTGGACAGCAGTCCTCAGTGTCTGGACTGTCCTGCTCATCATCTTTTGGGTCCACCAAACAACTTGTTACACTGGTACAAACTTCTCCCTCCACAGAATCTGAAAGACATTCCCACTTTTGAAATTTCACAGTTGTAAAGCATCAAAACTGCTTCATCCGCTCATCAGCTCTTTTATTCTATTACAGAAGTTGTGTTTAAAGAGAACTTGAACATTTAAGACACAAATACAGAACAGTGTATACAAAATGAAGAGAACAATGTCATGCATTGATTGATGCAACAATGTCACGTCTTACATTTTTTAATGGGAGTGTATGCAAATTTATTACTCCCATTAAAAAATGGATAAATCATCTTTAACTTTTTAGATTGCAATTTTGTTGCTAACTGTAAAGCACAATGTATACAATAATGTAATTTTCTCATGTAAATGCATATATTAAATGTGAGTTTAGAGTCAATTTTACCTCTGATCTTCTTGTTTAAATCACCTCAAACAGAAACAAAACAAAAGAAAGAGAATTATTCTTGTTACAGACCTCGCACAGGAAAGCCTGCGACGGCATTAGTAAGTGCCAGAACTAGTTGGACACGAGCAAGGTTAAATCTGAGGCACAGTGCCGGTCCATACAGGGTGCAGACTTCTGGAGTAAAGTCACAGTTCACAAGTTCCTCCAAAGCCTTAACACAAGCGGCACAAACACACACATTACATTCATAAGAATCCAATTAAGTAGATCATTTTAGAGAGCATCTATTTAGAAGACGTTGTGTGCAGCTGAAAAAACAGCACAAAGACAAAAAAAGAGGTTAGTACAGTACTTGTGTGTATTCTAAGGAGCTTGGAAAGAAAAGCATCTGGACTTCTTTAAGTTTCTTGAAGACATTTCACCTCTCATCCGAGAAGCTTCTTCAGTTCTAAGAGCAAATGGTGGAGAGTCCCAGATTTAAAGCCTTATGGGAGTGTCCCGTTTTCACACCTGGGCTCGTGTGATTAGGTAGAGGATCCACAGGGGGTCCATGACCCTCTTGGGAGACACTCCCATAAGGCTTTAAATCTGAGACTCTCCACCATTTGCTCTTAGAACTGAAGAAGCTTCTCGGATGAGAGGTGAAACGTTTTCAAGAAACTTAGAGAAGTCCAGACGCTTTTCTTTCCAAGCTCCTTAGACTACCATGACCTGGATGAATGAGAACTTTCACAGACATACTTGTGTGTATACGTTTGTGAATTTCTTTTGGTGACTTCATGTGCATATATCTGGTTGACTTGTGTTTTCAAATTTGCCCAGAAGGCCAAAATGACAGGGACGGGCAAGGGGGTTTACCCAGTTCTTTCAAACAGTGGCAGTATGACTATGAGACTTAAACTGTGAAGTGTGATTTTACAGTAATGTGGCGATTACCTCTGCATTGTCCAGAAGAGACTTGTTACTACAGAATGACTTTGTAGGCTGCACAAAAGAAAGCAAAAAAATATGTGAAATTATGACATATATCCATCAGTTCTCTTATCAGGGTTGTGGGGAGAGCATGCAAACTCTACACAGAAAGGCTCCGACCTGGTGGTGGAATCAAACTCAGGACCTTCTTGTTGTGAGGCACCAGTGCTAATCACCATGCTATGACATATATAAACAGCATTTTACAGTGTTTCAATTCAGTTTTTCACCACATGATAATCAAAAATTTTGCAGTGCTCACAGGACAGACCAGCTCACAGTTTAAAACAGATCAGATATGACAGGCTTCCTCAGAGGGTACTGCACACATGGCATTTCAAGCACAAGGCCAAAACTGCACAAGGCCAGAACTGTAACTGAAATAATGAGAATAATAGTGAAATATTGCATATACACAGAAAAAGCTTAGCCAATTTTAATCATTACTTTAACTATTTTAAGAATTCCATATGGATGATTCCACAAGTTCAATGCATTTAAAAAAAGCCTTTCCAGTACCAGGACAACAAAGGACATGTGTGTACTGAAAATGAAAATAATGAAAACGTGGACAGACACTGAAAATTCGCTTTCAGCTTCTAAAACCAAAATGCTCCTACTTGGACACAGGCAGTGGCAATGTATTGTCCATGAGGCAGAAGGACACCTGTTCCACGTGTGAGCTGAACTGCCTCCTTCGCAGCTTCAGTGAACAGACATAGTTCAGTAAGGACACGTATCTGCAGAAAATAACCAGGCAGATTAGAAAATCCATCATGAGAACAAAAACACTTGAATACAAACACAGGAAAAACAACAAATTCTGACCTTCAGTATTTTGCCTTTGATAGTGTGCTGTACGTCTCTGCATACAGTCCCCACAAAATGTAGGTAAAGGGCTAGTGTAGGAAGCGTCTGAAATTACAAACACAATTTAACACAAAGCCAGTTATTTATCATAAGCACTGATGACTGGCAGGCAGTGTAGGTGTGTGTGTACCGTGATGCAGTAGCCAGTGGTGAAAAGCCAGTGGCAAATGAAGTTCAAGCTTGACACAGTGGTGCCGAGGTGAAGCCTGTGGGGTTCGGAGAAAAGGTCAACTCCAGGGAGCAGCTCATCTCCAATGCTGTATGAGGCATACTGGAGGTCTGCCTGGGGTTGAGCCATGGAGCAACACAGCAAACTCTAAAGAAGGAAGTAAAAATGTGTAATAGACACTCCAGTCCACTGTGTCCACTTCACGCCTTGGCTCTCCAAGAGTGAAATATACACACATGCAGAAGTTGCAGTAAGTTGTAGTAACAGCAGAGGGAGATATTTTATTTCAAGATAACATGAAAACAATCAGGGGAAATCATTTAAGTAGACATTTGTGGCAGGGCATGGTCGGCGGTGCCGCGGCAGGGAAGGCGGACGCACCTGCGCGGCATCGCAATCACGCCTCACCAGCTTAAGATCGGTGTAGGGTCCTGAGTTAATGCTGGTGTTGTGGATACGTGTGGCTGGCAGCTAGGGAGCTGCAGCTGGCTAAATAAAGTGGAAATGTCAGCACATGGTGAGCCATGGTTGTGTCGTGCCTCATTCCTGCCACAATATTATTAACATATTTACATGTAAATACATATTAGCTGCCTAGCTTAATCGTTTCTGGTGATTAAGGACTCTAGAATGCACTTCATACAATTTTTGCTCACTACTAATGTCTTGGCTTAAATATATTATCTCCGCCTTTTGGTAATGCAGCTTCTGCATGTGTGTCCATTTCACCCTTTGGTGATGCAAAGTGTGAAATGGGCATGGTGGACCGGGTGTCTATTACATGCTTTGCCCTTGGCATGTCAGAATGAATGCATACACATGCACACCTATACATTAAAATACGTAACAGTATATCTGCCATGTATATTACCTTAAACAGGTAAGCAGACAGGAGACAGTACTTTGTCCGCTGGTTGATATCAGAAGTTAAGATAAACCTGCAAAACCAAAAATATGCAGCAGGAGTTGGTGAAACCTAAAGGTGTATGCTTGCAACACATGAAAAAACACATCAAGTCAATGATAAACCTCAGTGAAACCTACTGTGCTATCTTAGCAGTGACCACAGCCGCCTGCAGGCATCCCCACATTCCAGCCTGCCTTAGAATTTCTTGCAGGGAGCTATCCCCAAGCGACGCGCCATCCCATTTCTCCAAAACACCCAAGCTCTGCAAGGCACAATCTACAGCTTTACTCCAGCATGAGTGAGCAGCTCTGGAAATAAAACACAAACAGGAATAAAACTCTTAATAATAAATCATAAATCATGTCAAATTGAGTTTTGCTTTTAATACAAGGCTGTAAATGCATTTAATATAAGGCTGAAGACTTGTTCCAACACACTCATATGCAACAGTTTGCTAACCGTGTGTTTCCACTGTAGAACTGTAGGTTTCCCAGTTCATGCAGAGCCAGAACTCTGAGGGAGTCACGGCTGTTAGCCTGGAGGTATTCTGAGGAAAAGGTGAATGATAATTATAAGGACAGTAAAACATCTGACCCACTGAAATATGTGCTCATATGTCTTCATCCTATGTTGCTGTAAGGTCACTTAGTCTGCATTTGTTGATATTTGCCTTATTTATGTAAAATGTGCAATAAAAGTCTCGACAGTTTCTAAACATTTTTTGTTCTCTTACTTATAGAAGTGGAGTATGCAGCAGTTATAGTCTGCAAGTGGTCACGGCTGATAGGGAAGCCATAGATAGCATCTGGAGTACTGTAGTCCTCCTCTGTCAGGTCACATGGTTGGATGTTTGGAGTGGGCATAACAACGGGACTGAAATTCACAAAGCTCACTGAATGGCTCCGACAATGCTGCGTCGTTATCATAAAGCCTCAGAAGGGACACAAGCAGTGCAAAAAGTATTAATTTTAAATACCGTGTGTGAGATGTGTATGTGTTATTCAAACAGTGATGAACTTACAGGGCTGTGTGTTTGCCAGAAGCAGCACAAGCAGTGAGCGACTGTGCTGGAACATCTGAAGACAATATGGTTTTTTCTCAAGAGCTTGATGATAACAGCTCAGCGTGTCCTCCACATCCAGTGGAACACGAACAAGGGACATGGAGTGCTGTATCTCTGCACCTTTAAGATCAACTGCTTCTCGATGAATCGAGTTTGTTAGTGCTGCTTTTTTGTGAAGGTGCCGTTTCTGTGCACCGTGATGGATCCGACCATTGAGAAGCTGGCAGCCTGCATAGCTTTTATTGGTCACCTGAAAAGCATAATATACACTCATTTAAAACATACTGCAAAATACAGACAATGCAAAATTGTTAACACAAGAGATTAATTAACTAAGGACTGCAACTAGAACAAACATAGATTCTGTGGTGCTGTGAGTTATGAGATATTTTGTAGCATCAAACAGAAATAATTTAGGTTTTTCAAATATTCCACAATATTTCTGTATAAAACCATTTGTACTGCCTTAGTTTTACTTCTTACACTTTGATTTCAACCAACAAATGACAACTGGTAGTTATATTGCCCCTTTCTACTCAAAGAGCTTCCTACTAAAATTCTCATTCACACCCACATTCATAGGATGCTTTTAAATATACCTAAGCATTTATATCTAACATTCATACACACTCACACTCTGATAAATGCGTCAGGGGCAACTTTGGTTTCACTATCTTGCCCAAGAATACCTCGACACATGGACAGGAGGAGTCAGAGGTTGATCTTAAGGTGGTATCTCAGGTGGTAGCTAAGTGAGCCACAGTTGCAGTAAAGGGGAGTGTAAATGGTAAATAGACTAGTTCTTATATAGCACTTTTCTACTCTCTGAGCACTCAAAGCGCTTTTCACAACTTGCCTCATTCACCCATGCACACAAGCACTTTTTTTTTGCTATGCCTTGTGTGTGCGTTTCTGTGTGTGGGTCTGTGCTACCTCTTTTCCAGTGGCCTTCTGTGTGTTGACATGGTGTGGCTGTGGTACTGCGGGCCCTCCAAAAGAGTTTATTCTTTCAAGCAACATCCTCTGGGCGTGGACGAGCAGGGGAGTTACGATAGCGGTATACCGATCCCTGGTATCATTACGTATATGGAAACAAACACACAAAACAATGTGAAGAATGTAGATTATGAGGAACTGAGGAACTGAATGTCTTGGTCATTAAAAAATGAAAAAACACAGTATTAATCGAGTTTCTATATATTACATGATTTTGAGTTTTCCTGGCTTCCTATGCTGAATTTATCTTTCATGTAAGGTACAGCAACCCCACCCAAATCCCCTGCGATGACAAGACTTCAAAGGGCATTTGATTTACTTCTCCCTTTACAAATGGTTCTATTTGTAGTACGTCTTATTAGAAGACCTCAGAGAAGGACATGTAGAGGGTTGGTATGACAGATTAGGATGCTTGGGATAGGGTGAGATGGAGGCAGATGATCCACTGCGGTAGCCACTAACAGAAGCAGCCAAAAGAAGAAGATTTGTAGTATGTCTTATTCACCCTGTGTATGAGTTGAAAAGTAAGGCGAAGTGGGCCAGGCTTTCCCACTTGCCACTGTCATGGAGCCGCTCAAGAGTGTGGAACACCAACGTGCGGACCCAACGCAGATCCACCTGGGTGCTGTCATCAAGTGGGACTGAGAAGTGGAGACTGGACTCTAGCTCATCTTCAGTCAAGTCACTGTCATACAAACTCCAGAGCTAGCAGGGGCAGAGATGCAGATGAAAATGTAAAAGTAAAGATAGTGACATGTAAGCTGTGGTTTTGTTTTTATAATTTCCTAGGAATAAAAATATGTGCGAGTTTTTAGAAAGCAGCTATGAGTGTAAATAGCAATATTTGAAGCTCACCCCTAGTTTGTGCAGCATGTCCATGATGAAGTCAGTAGCCAGAACCAACAGTGGGGTGAGGATATTGTGTAGCTGTTCTGCTGTAATTGGAGATGGAGTTTCAAGCTGAGCAGCTCTCTGTACAAGGACAGTGATTCTGCAGCTTTGGTCCCACAATGCCTGACACACACACTGCAGAGTGGTCCAGTGGTTGCCACGATGAGCCAACACCTGGAAAAGAATGAACAGTATTAGATATGAGTACATCAGAGGGACAGCTCAGGTTGCACTGAAAGTTACAGAAGCAAGACTGAGATGGTTTGGACATGTGCAGAGGAGGGATAGTGGATATACTGGACAAAGGCTGTTGAAGAAGGAGTAAAAGAGGAAGACCACAGAGAAGGTTCACAGATGTAGTGAAGGAGGACATGCAGAGGGTTGGTGTAACACAGGAGGCTGCTGGGGATAGAGATGGATGCAGATGAGCCACTGTAAAGTTTACATCCACGTATGTATCAACAGTACCATGGCTCTCCGGAGATGCACAGCAACTTTGTTAATTGACTCCAGCAGTGTGGCACCAGTGCACCTCTCTGCCTCCATCTGCTGTTCCACAGAGTGAGAGGAGCCCTCTCCCTCCTTACATCTGTCCTCTGTGACAGAGCCATCGACTGCTACAAAAGATTAAGACAAATGATGACAGACAGACCAGATGCTAGCTTTTCTCTTCATATTATTTTTTATTTGTGCCTTTTTTTTCTCACCCTCCTTTCTTCCTCTATCTTTGTGAGCTGTCATCACACAGTCCTCATGACCAGATGAGTCTTCATATAAGACAGCTTCATTTGAAGACTCCAACTCATGTTGCTGTGAGTTGTTCCTCCATACCAGGACACCAGAGTAAGCCAGAGAAAAACACAAAGGATGAAACTGGCTGTATCTGTGCAAAGAACAAACAGTACAGAACATCTTATAATTAGTCAACCACGTGAAGTACTACAATATCTCATTTCAGATAACACAAGTAAAACAAAATACACTGCCACTCAAAAATAAGGCAAAGCTGCTTAGCATCAATGAGAAAAATTATGTTTCTTAGTGTTCACATGCAGTGTGAGTATTTTATTACAAAGAGAAAAAAAACAGAAAAAGTAAAGGAAAATATCTGGCATCTCTGTGTGTGAACCTCTGCTCCAGGTCTCCTTCGTGTTGCTCGGCCAGACGCCGGTAAAACACTGCTAAATGTGCCTGAGCCATGCAGTAGTTCAGGTGTGATCGCCACACCCTCTCCTCGGTGCAAATGTGCCTCAGCTGAAGCCTCTTCTTTTGGCGCTGCATCACAGATGAAATCATAGCAAGCAAGTTCTCCACAGCCAGCACTTCCCTACAAACATGAAAGAAGCCCAGTACACATTTATTTATATGGATTTACACAAATGATCAAGAAACCTCCCGGAAACAGAAAAACAAAGGCACAGATACTCTACCTGTGAGTCCTCATTTTCAAAAGCATATTCTGTGCCAATTTATGCTTTACTTTCTTTCTTGTATCATCATGTGAAGAAGCATTCTTGTTCTGTTTTAAAGGGCAGCACATGTTATTGCTTTTAGTTGATATTACAGCAACAAAGTAAAAACAACAAAGTTTTTCTCTTTGTCACAGCATTATTTTGGCACTAAAACTGAGCTTGATAAGACAAACATCCAGAGAAGTAACGTACATTTTTGTCAGTGTAGCGCAGATATTGCCTGCCCTTATTAACTACATGCATGTGTGCACATGTTGTATCATCACCTGGGAGGTTTCGTTTTCTTTTGCATTCTGATTCCCACTTCTTTTTCTAATCTGACCGTGTCCCTCCAAACATTTTGCGGACAGTACCATCACCTCGTCACGCCTGCCAAACAGAAAACTATTCACGAACTTTACTTACTGAAACAGACATTCATATCTTTCTGATATCTTTAAGTGTCTTTAGCTTTTAAAAATATACTGAAGAACTTTATAGTAAAAGCACACCTGGCAAGAAACTGAAACAGGCTTTGCCCCCATTCCAACACAAGGTCCATGTGGCCTTCTTTCATGGTTCTTTGGAGTAGCAGTGCAGCAAACTCAGTAAAATACACCTTGCATCTGAGTTTCATTACTATCAAGGACACACACGCATGAACAAACCTATGAATTAACAATACTGATCACTTCATAAAAAAGTATGAAAGACTATGCAGCTTACCATCCATGTAGGCATCCTTTAGCGTGCCACTGGAGATCAGCTCGTACAATAAGTTTGGATCTTCTGAGACGGTTAGTGTCTGAGAAGTCTCTGGAAAAATATATTAAAAAATACATAGAAATCAATCCAACAATTACAGGATTAATAACAAAAATACGAACTTTCTTCTATAAACATTACTGTGCAAAAGTCTTGTGCCATTCCTCATTTCTTCCTGATTTATTTCCAAAGAGTCAACCTTGTAATTTTTAAAGTGTTGTTGAGCAACACCCGAGGCTTTCTGAAGGGTTTTGTCACTCATTTTTAGTCTAGTGCTTGTACTTGACCATTTTCAGAAAATGCTTTTGTTTGCTTGTTTATTAAGCCACTTAAGACTGATCTATGATTTATTCAAGCTTAAAAACCCCCACCTCACTCGAGGGATGAACCACTGTTATGGCTACACATAACAGACAAGTTGGCAAGTAAGTTTAAATTGTATCTTTTCCAGATGCTTATCATCTGGAAAGCATCATTTTTCAGGATGACAACAATCCCAAACACACGTCAATGCAGTAAAGGTATACCTGGATAGAAAAACACAATATCAGTAATGGATTGGCTTCCCCTCAACATTACTGAATCAGTGTAGGATCATGTTGAGAGAGAACAGAACAAAAGGCAGATAACATCCAGAGAAGAGCTTTGAATGTCCCTCAAGAAGCTCAGAGAACTGTTCCTGAATTCCTGACTACTTGCAAATCACAAGAAAGCATCCCCAAGAGAGTTCAGGCTGTGTTGAAGAATAAAGGTGTTCATTATTTTTGTTAGCTTTCTCTGTTTTTTTAATTTACTGTATTTCAGTGTATGTTTCCACATTTCAATACATTACTGCACCTATTTCCCATTTACTAAGCAAAACACAAAGAAATGAGGACTGGCTCGAGACTTTTGCACAGTACTGTACTCTGTACAGTTTAAAAACTACGATGCACAATATCTGCAAATTTAAAATCCAACAGGACCAGTGTGTGTACATGTGTTTATTACCGGGGTCTGGGGTGTGTGTTCCTTCTGAAACTGTTATTTTATTCTTCTTTCTTTCCAGTGCCTTCAGCTGAAGACTTATTTTCATCTCACTCTTAACTGTGGCTTGATCTGCCGTCTTACGCTATACACATGGAAATACACAAAAATGCTAGAAGTCGTACTTTACTTAAGTATATTAATAATATATATCACAACACCATCCAGAAAACAGCTAAATAAATAGTGATATAAATATGCTCTTTTCCACTGGTTCTTACACCCTCAGATTGATTGGTGAGTCTCCAAATCTGCAGCTGGGCATGATAGACTTCCTGAAGTAGCCTGCAGCCACAGTCCATCACCGCAGTGGCCATCTCATGTTTCCTGAGCACACGCAACGTCTGTCAGGAAGAACAGAAGAGTTACCAGTTAGTTTGCACAAAGTTTTGTTTTTTTCTTATTTTAAACTGCACGTGAGTCACTGTAAATGTAAGTAAAAGTCACCACAAAATAATAAATACACAAAGGGATTGGCATTGTAGCATGGTCTCAAACTATACAAAAAGATGTTATGTAGCGGTAAATCCAATACAGTGCTGTCGACCAGTATGCAGTGCAAATATATATATACATACAATAAGTGCAAGAAGTAATCAAAACTCCTTTTATGTAGAAAACTTAAAACCTGTGCGTACAATTAGAAAAGGTTATCTATTTGTACACGCATAAACATGAACAATATGTGCACGCACGCACGCACGCACACACACACACACCTTTGCCAGGTAGTAGGTGATGCAGACTATCATGTGCATAAGAGATTCTGAGGTGTTTCCAGTCCATTTTTGTTTGAGAAGAGCAGAATTCTCCTCCAAAACCATCAAGCATTTCTTTAGTACCTGAACACCAGAGCACAAAAACAGGTATGATTATTCATTTATAGTTCTTATTATGTTATGTTCTTATTATGTCTGTTAATACTTTTAATGGACGTGGTTGTTGCATACTTGTACCACAGAGTCACACGTAATCTGATGGAACATTATAGGTGCCAGGAGCCCGTAGCAGCTAACTGCAGCTTGCAAAGCAGCAGCCCCATCATTCAAGCACATCGCCAAGTCCATGGCCACCAGCATTCGCTCGCATTCTGCCAGTCTGGCTTCCTGCATACAAACATGAGCACATATGTATCTTTGATCAATACAAAAAAAAAATCACTGGATTGGCATTCCATTTAGAAAATGCTAAATAAATGTATAAGTTAGTGTGACTACACAGTGCTCAACAATACTCAGGTATTTACTTTTTCCCAGATAAATGGTCCTTTGTCACTGAATGAGTCACAATAGAGTGATCCCTGCTGAATGTTGATCTCTGTCTCTATGAAGATGGACGTGAGAAATAGCTGACACAGGTGAAGAGAGGAGTACTGCAGGATTTCTTTGTGTAGTCTTTAGCATGATGAATGAGGACAGAGTAGGAGGTAAGTAAATGCAAAACAAAAAAAAGACAAATTCCTTGACTTGTACTGTGTGCAGTGTGTTTCCCTCCTCACCCTGTGGTGGCCAGTCTATCCTCTTTGCTGTTGGACTCACAGTCAGGGTAGGTACAGTGGCTCCAAAGTTCTCTGCAGGCTCTCTTTGATATGGCATACTGCTCTGTTTGAAATGCCACCTGAGGAAAAAGTCAACAAGGCTAAATACACAGTCCAAACCTTTCTCTGTCTACTTGGTATAGGCGTAGAGTAACTTGAAATTGTACCCTAGCCAAATGAGCCCAGGCAGAGAGCAGCGGTACAGGCATGGATGCCAACAGTGGTAATGTTGTCCCCCCTATAGTATTGCCCAGTAGCTTTCCCTGACTGTTGTACGCTGCAACAGCAAACACATACTTCTGGTTGGGCTCCAGACCCTCCACCCTCAGCACACACTCACCAGATACAGCTGGTACCTTGAAACAAAATCATATACACAGAGGCAAGTGATGATGACAAAAATGAGTCTCGCTACACTTGATATTCTTCTTCTTCTGTGAAGAAATAAACTGCACCATATTTCCAGTTCCTGGCAGGCTGCAGTCTCCAAGCCGGACTTTCCGGTTTATGCCCTCAGCTACTCGACCGCAAAGCTGGTACCACCACACCTCAAAAGAAACAAAAGAAGAAAGATTTCATAAAGTGTTGAACATGTGTGGATTATTTGCTCACTGTTAGGTTATTAAGATTAGTAAGATGATGGCATAATTAAATGTAAATCTCACTTGTTCCTCTAAGTTATAAGGTGCTGGGGCAAAGCTCATGGAGTGGTCGTTGCGTGACAGTAGGACAGGGGGAGGTGGAGGGCTCTGTCTGTCCTCCTTGATTCTTTTGCCTTTATCTTCAGATGAAGTATTAGGAGTGGAGGACATGTACACTTTTCTCTCCTCCATACTTGCTTTCTCTATGAGGGTAGCAGCATCCTATCAAGAGCACACAGACAGCAGTATAATTATCACACGTCCTTAAAACTAATATTAAACACCAGTAAGTCAAAATGTGGCTATAATCAACCAGATGTTATGAAAGTATTCTGCTTGTTTAACCTCCAGCAGACTTTTGGTTTCACTGATGTCACTTTGTTCCATGTTGTTGTACACCAGTAAAGCTCTCTGGATCAGGAACAGAGCTTTGGACACCTTGTTTTTTTTTATCTGGTCCAACAGTTCAGACTCTACAACTAAACAAAGACAGTTTACTGACAATTTACATTATATTCAGACATACAACTTGTTGGTAAGCATATTTATTTCATTACCACTAACTATAATTTACTGTTACCAGATTTTAACTTCTGTTTATGAATATGAAAGTGTGAAGTAACAACATTTTGCCATTTCAGTCAGTGCAGAGCTTGAACTACTTGTCCAAAATCACTGGTGAGTAAAACCACCAGAGCAACTGACCTGCATTTAGCTGCAGCAACTTGAGGGAAGCCCTGTGGAGGATAATGTCCAACTCTAGGTGGAGATCTTTGATCAGAAGATACATGCATGTGGCTTCAGTTTGTCGACAGCCTTTTAAGTCAGATTCTGTTTCCACTTCTCCTTTCTTCAGATTTATTTCATCATCTTCATTTCTGTGTTTTGACGATGTTGGAGAAGTTGTGGAAAAAGCCGATGACTGGAGGGGACTAAATTTCTATCAGAAGAAGAACACATGCAATTTAAAAAACAAAACAAAATTCCATGTCCATACAAGATTCAGTAAATAAATGCAGTAAAGGTGAGAAAGAATATTTACCAACATGCTAGAAATGAGTGTGGGACAGGCTGACTGTATACCTGCATGAATGCAAAGTCAGTGAAAGCTGAGCAGTCCTGGGGGACCAGCGTATCTGCACCCCTTGCCAAAGCTTTGAGACCCCTCTTTACCACCTCACACACTTTCTGAAGTAGCTCTGTGCCTGAACTCTGCAAATACAAACACACATGTACAAAGTTCACTTCATACTTTCAGTAAACAAGAGACAGGACACTGCCCAATAGCACCATGCAGTATGATGTCATTTGTTCACCTTTTGATGGTATGCCCAACCAGTTTATTTACATACCTCAAGAATAGAGAAAGAGTTTGGCTTTGCATCATCACCGTCTCTTTCACAAACTGCTGGAGATAAGACATGAGAATAAAAATATTATCAAAGCTTTAGTTTGCGTTTGTAGTGCATGTGTGCGTATGTGTGTGTTTGTGACAGTGCAAGATCAAATAGATATAGTACAAACAACAATAACTTTAAATGTCCAACAGACCGTAACAGGGCAAGTGGCAGAAAATAACCTCTCACCTGACGTTGAAGTTTCAAGAAAACATTCAGCTGCACTCTCAAGCAGCATGCCCAATGTGTAGCTCATCTCTGCTATCACAATACAGTCAACAGCTGCCAGGTCACAAGCGAGGGCCACCTCATACAACAAATAGAGACACCACAACCACTGCGAAAATATATTCATAAACAGCAAAAAAAGACAAACGAACAGAACAATGAAACCTCATGAATGTAATACGCAAAGTTTTATATTTTACAGCAATAAACTCAGCTGGAAGCAGCCGCAGGAAATGTTTTTCGAACACACACCTTGTCATGATTTAGCAGAGGACTTCTCTGTATCACCGCCTTCATCTTGCCCCACAGGAACAACATGATATCCAAAATCAGGTCTGCATCTGGCTGTACCTCCTACACAGACACAAACACACACAGCTTAAATGCTTAAAAATCTCCTCCTCTGAATTCTAACTTTAGCCTGAACCCTAATCCTTTATCCTCAACACAAATACATGCAAATGGTCCACAGCATAGAAACTTACAGGAGTAGAATCACAAGCAGAGTTGTGAAGGGTTTCTACCAGATCAGTCAGTTTATCACTCATAGGAAGTGAAGCCTTATGTCTGTCTGTGGAAACATAAAAGAACATTTTATATTGTGACTGCTGAAATTAGTTTTGAATAATCTGAGGAACCAAGGCTCAACACTGACCACTTTACGAACAATTAATCAATGTTTAGTAAATTAGTTTGATTTAAAAACATTGCTAGAGCAGTTTTCACTTATAAATCCTGCGAAAAAATTTTCTGCAGTTGACATTTCTCATATGTACTCTATTTGATTTAGGTAAGTGGTGATCCCTGGACAGAAGTTACATAATACCTACTTGCTTTCTGTGAAATATCTAAACCTTTACCAGCTCTATTCTCACATTATGATTGAACATTACTCAGACTTTGTGCTAGCATGCTGCTAGGGTAACCGATTTGAAAAATTAGCTTCCAAATATACTACTCTGCTGGCTAATTTCTATAAAAATTGGATGTATTACATGTGGTAAAAAATTAATACACTGATAAACTCTGTAGTAGCTTAGAAACACAATCAAAAATTAAAAATTCAAGGACAGAGAGGAAGAAAGCTATTTAATGAATCCTTTATTAATAAGATTTATTTTTCAAAATAAAGGTTTGGAGCCTGAAAAATGTAATAAATCTGTATGTGGCAGATTTACTATTACTACCTTTGCTTGTGATGTCTTCTTTAGGAGGGCTCCTCTGGGTAGACAGCAAAATGTTGAAACTGTGAAGCAAAGCAAGCTCCTGCTTTTCCCTCCTGAATGATTGGCCATCCATACTCTGCGATTTGAGAAAGCCAAATTAAATAAAAACTTCCCTGATGATTATTCAAACAGTGGACGCCCCAAACCGAATCATCAAACTTGAAATGCAAGTGAAACCTGATGTATTCCACTTTTCTCATTAATATGAATTAAAGCATTTTTGTTTGTGTGCTACTTACAGACAAAACCTGCAGCATCTCTGTGGTGAGTTCAGTAAATGCATCCGGCTGCTTGTACTGAAACAGTAGTTTGATGAACCTCACTGCAGACGTGATGGGTATTTTGTTTTCTCCTAGCAACACAACACATCTCCTTACCTCATACTGACTTTTAAAGCAATGCACAAAACAAACACACATGCTGATTGTAATAAAGGACAAAAATGACTCACCTGAAATGGCTAAATCTATCAGAGTCGAATTCGGTGTCAGTACAAGAGGAGACAGACACGGGTGGTCGTGCCTGTATCCATACATCTGTTCACCAGTGACACCTTGACAGACACGGCCATACATGTACATTACCCACTCAGAATCCCTCACCTAACTTTCCACTTACTGTCATTTATGTACTCACTGAAATTACTGAATGTTTTTTTATTGTGTATTTGTTTCACTAACCAGATAGCAAACTAATTCCAGCAGACAGGAGTTCCAGGTAGACCTCTTGTAGCTCCGGATCTTCTGGCATCCTCATTTGAAGTGGGCGTGTGTTGCTGTCCCACAGTGCTTCCAAAATGCCCAGGAACTGTGCTGCGCTGCACTCAAACAAGCCTGTTAGCAGGCGCTCTGTTGGGGTACGAGGCCATGGCACCTACGGTACACACACATAGACATGTGATTTTAGTTACAACACCGACTCACAACATTAGATTTCCTTAGAAGCAAACAGGTTGCAAAAACAAATTCAAATTCAGAACTAAAACAGAAATCTAGGGTTCAAACAAGTAAAAGATATGGCACGTGGTTATTTAATTATTTTTATTATAGAAATCCAACAAAGGCAATGCATAGAGTGATGGAAGATTCAAAGGTGATAACACAGATTATACAGCATTAAACAACTGACAAGAGCCCCTAAATTACACTGCATTTAAAAGTAAGAATTAACATAGAATATGATGATATGGCAGCAAAGCAGATCCCATTACATTAGGTATGTCCTTCAGGGTGCTTTTGATTTCTCTCTTGTACCGGGTTTTGGGTCTCTTTCGGGTCTCAAATGCTGCTCGCTTGAAAATCATGGCACCAAGCTGAAAAACAGAACGCTCTCAATCACCTTTCATATGTTAACCAAAGAAGAGCACATCAATACTGTAAAACACTGACAAGGTGAGTAAGCTTCTTCAGAAGTGACTATATTCAGTTGTGAGCATGTAAGTATGGAAATTGCTGTATCTAACACACTGAGAAACAACAACATTTTATCACAACAACACAGTGTGCTGATGTATCTCAAGGCCAAGTTTCTTGCCTTGATGGAGGCATCTTTGTAAGCTCTCTGAGTCTCTCTGGTAGCAGGAACTTCACTGTGCTCCCCGGGTTTTGCTAATTCATTGATTTTTCCGAGGGCTCTCCTGGCAAATTTCTGAAAGCATTCGAGGACACACAAACACAGCCCAAAATGGGAAATCAGACTTCAAATGACTCCAATTAACTTTTACTGCAACAACATGTTGGTTACATTTCAAAATAAAATATACAAACAAATATAATTAGCAAATATACTCATGGGTCGTAACCATACCAGCAAGACTTTCTTTTTGCACAATCAAGCATGAGGAATAATTTAGTGCCTCATGCTGATTAACAGCAAGCAGGCTAAGAAAATTGCATAAAGATCAACACCAAGTTACAATTAGCATTTATTACTGATTAGATCAGCCTGTGAAGGATCAGATTGTGTATTTGTAGGTGTCTGGACGATGACGTATTTCACCTCCGCCTGCACCTCAGCACAGTTGTCATAGTAACACTGGCAGACGGCACAGTAGAGTGTGACAATAAATGGCAGATACTTAGCTGTCATCAGAGGGATGGACAACTCCAAACTGATGCTTGCCCACAGGAGGTACTCCAGTGCCTGAATAGGTTGATAAATGGAGGTTGTGAGTATCACAAAGGATTAAAAAGACAACTACACAATTTCATTATACATTACATTCATTATATAACAATACTGCACAGTTTTAGGAGTTGTGTGTTCTGCAATGTGCAAAGGATAAATAAATTAAAACTGAAATATTGTCACTCACGATCAGTCCAAAGCCATATTCCAACATTCAGTTAGATATTCAGTCTCTGTCACGCATAATTTTCTCACCATCCTTCATGTTGTTCTCTTCCTTTAGGGCAGGGGTGTCAAACTCATTTCACATTGTGGGCCACATACAGCCTACTTTGACTGAGTAAAAAAAACTGGAAACTTGTTTGCTTATCTACTGTTTACTTTGGTGTAATATGAATGGCAATAGAGGAGGTAATTATCAGTAGGAAAAGTTGTAAAACTTATAAAACACAGTTAAAAACCCCAAATTTATGCCTTCCTTCACATTTTTCAAAGCAACCCAGTGGGCCGGATTGGAGACTTTGCCAGGCTGATTTTGGCCTGTGAGCCTTTGTTTGACATGTTTGACATCCCTGCTTTAGTAGCAGAAGTGAAAAGTGGCAGAAGTGAACAGTACCTGTGCACTGCACTGCATAGTCATCAGGTAACGGCAGACACTGTAAATGTGTAATGAACCTGGATGACAAGAGATAGAAATACATTAGGAGGGCAGCTATAGCTCACAACACTTAATCAACAGTAGATAAACAGTTTATGAACAGTTAATTTTCATGTTTATCTTCACATTTTGAGAGCTCAACTTGTTCTACCAAGATTACTCCTAGAAAGAAATATCACACCAAATTACACAAGTTCTTCTAATATACCATTATATATCTGCCAGTAGAGGTGCTCATGTTGCTGAAATGCCTGCATCATGGTCCTCATGAAGTTCAGCACACGCAGCAGTTTACAGAGCCCCTTCTGGCTGAGGAACCTGTGCTGTCTCTCCAGCTCGAATATGCACAGGGCACAGCCCTGCATGGCACGCACCTATACACACACAGACACACACACACACACATAGAGGACAGACACACAGACACAGACACACGGATACACACAGAATAATAGCAGATTTTTAGTAAAATCATCTCAAAATGTCAATGACCTGAGCCTTGGTAGCATAAAACAACAAAGCAAATCCTGGAAACAGTTATAACTCAACATATTAAACAGAGATACACAGGACACACACGGTCACACAGTGACGTTTACCTTCATGGCAAAGATATTTTGGTCTGTATCAAGCCCTTTGGGGAAGAAGCAGGCCATAAACTGGTCCACATTTGTGATGTCAGTTATTTTCACTAAGCTGAACTGTGACAGGTGGAGACTGTAGCCCTGCCATAGAGCCAGCTGGTACAGCTAGAAGGAGCAGAGGGAAGAAAAATAACACTGTGATTGTGTTAACGTGTAATTAACGTGCCGAAGACAACATATCCAAATGCTTCTTATATTTTACTGCAGCAAAACCAAGATCACAAATACTGAGATCAATACAGATGAGTCAAGTACTAAAACAAAGAATTCACAGCAACCAAGACTGACTATGGTAACTGATAAAACTGTGACACACAGACTGAATTCATATTTAATGAAATAAAAAGTCTGTGGTAACCAAATATTAGTAGGTATTCTCATTTTTGGGATTTGTCAAATACCTTTATTCCAAAGAGAAAATCTGCAGTCTGCAACATGTGCTCCTGGTACAGCTTTAAAGGAAGTCGATGTTTGAACTTTTTCCATATCTCCACCAGGATTTTAATCCTTTGAACATGAATTCAGAAAAGCATAGCTTTAAAATAAATAACATAAACAAGCAAACATCAAAACACCAAGAGGTCTCTAACTGGTTCAAGATGTATGTAATATAAAATATGTTCAAATCTGTTATATGGGAGTCTGACAAAGCTGAATATTGTTATTTTCATTTTCTACATGATCTTTTTAAAGGGTTAAACAAGGATGTTCAGTGGATGCATGATAGGAGAAAGCCTTTAATTATGATGTGATGTACGCTGACGACTTGGTCGTTCTGTTTCTTTATGATGCTGGTTTGCAGCAACTGTTAGGGTCTGCTGAAAAGTATAGTTTGCAGTATGATATTAAATTTGACTTAATTATTTTAACAGAGGTGGATCAGAAGCAACATTCTGTTTTGCAAATCAACTACTAAACATGATGACTAGAATAAGACATTTGACCTACATCGGGAATGAGTTGTGCTGTAAACTGCCTGCACAAACAAAAATGCTGCATCAAACCTTCTACATCTGTAAGGATTATGTAAAAAAAAAAAAAAAAAAAAAATATAAAAAAGAAAAAAAAAAACAACA
>VVHJ01028993.1:35163-47663 GCA_015107715.1 Tylochromis polylepis
ACTCACACTCACTCAAATAGCAGTGAATTCCTCAGAATTAATCTGAGTTTTTCCCTTTCTTTTTTCAACCACTTGATATCCAATCAGCATCTATTAATTTCACCCCACTTTTCCAGTATTCCCTGTTCTGTCTCTCAGTGCATTCCTCTTGCTTTTTCCCTCGCTTCACCTTTGTAACTCAGGAGGAGGTGGAGCCATGTGCTTTATTTACATACTGAATGTTTCCACTGCCAAGGAAACCAGCTGAGCTTCTCTTGCGCAAACACTCCCAAACAGGAAGACCATACCTGTTAGCCTGCGGTGGCAGAGAGCTGTCAGGTAAGACCTACCTTTTCATTTTTTAAAGTCAGGTGGAAAATAGGTTAACACGAATTCTGTCAACTGTCATACTGGTAATAAAGTAGGAATGAGTTTATTACTTGTATTTTAAAGGATTTTAAAGAGGATGTCAGCACAGATTCATGATAGTGATAGGTAATAACAGGTGAGAAGCAAATAGTGACGTCAGGCTGAAAGACAGACTTGATAGTTGAGGCTGGGGAGACTCCAGATACTGACACTGCTACACTGTGACTGAAATTTATCTTATACAGTCTAAATTTATATAAAAATAATCTGGGAATTATACATGATAGCAGTGAGTTATCAAACAAAAAGATTTTAAAAAAAGACTAAGCCTATGCTGATTATTTATTGATAATTTGACCTAAACTTATTACTTAAGAGACTACTTGAAATATTCAACAAATTGTAGTGATCACAAGAAACAGCAGCTCACAGTGCCTCTGGAATTTTGGGAGGAGACAATGATAATAGTGCAGGTTGGTGTTTCGGTCAGAGCTACAAAAGCACCTGTCAGACAAAAGATCTCTTTTTAGGCCATGCTGGATTATATTACCAGAAAGCAGCTAGTATGATATTCACACAAGGTTTTCTGTGTTATTAAATATCTTTTCTTGCCCAAAGATGTGCCAGTAAAGACCAGAAAAGAAGAAGAAGTGAACGATATTAGCACTGGGAGCACACAGTGAAGCAGAAGGAATACTCTGGATAACAAAACTGGAACCCAAACACCTGTAGACCAAACCATCAGGAAACAGAAAAAACAAAGTCCTGACTCTCTGTCTATTCTCCTCCACCTGTGGGAGACTGAATTACAACCCCAGGACCTGGGATAATACTTTTTAACTAATCCTTCAACTGTCAGCAATGTTCAGCAAAAACAGTCTTCCCTCACCCAGCCTGGAGGACTCCTTCTTTCCTCTCTCTCCCTCCTCCTCGGTCTCTCTCTCCTTTGGTCTCCCCTCATCCACATCCTCCCCTGGAAGCACTGACAGTGGAGGAGGCATAGAGACTGACCTGATTCTAGCTGCTGAGCTGGGACGGGCTTTACTGGAAAAGAATGAGGAGCTGGCAGCCTCTCTGGAGCAGACGGAAAGGGAACTGGAGGTAAGATAAAAGTTACTGTTGTCTCTTAATCTCCCAAAAGGTCTTAATTGATAAACACATTTTTACACAAAATGAAATGTTAAGTAAGTTAGCTAAAATTACAAGCAAATCACTGCATGAAGGCAAACCTTTTGGATGTGGCCTGCAGTGCACAGTTATTCCACCAATGGGCAGAAGTTTTGTCAGATTGCAAGGGGACAATGCAACCATGATAACCACCCCCACTGGAGGACAAAGAGCTCCAACAATGTGTAACCGCAGACTGAAATTTATACAGTGCCTTTAGCTGGCTAATCACTTTAGTGTTCACTGTGCTGAAGGAGTATGTGAACAATTATATCTGGTTAGCTGTTAGAAAGCTAATGCTAACTTTGTGTTATGAAGCTACCATAGTTCACTAAGGGACTTGCAAATATACCATTACTGACTACTACACAAAATAACTCAAGTTACACAGTGTGAAATTGCTTTCAGAAATAGATATATAGATAGATTATATCTATATATAAAGTATTTAAAGTGTTTGCTTTTTCCCCTACAGAGATAACAATAAATTAACATTAAATTTGGCATTGCCAAGCAAATTCTATCATTCTCGTTCTAGTATGCAGTCTAATCATTAAAAATGGTCAAAGCATGTGACATCAGCTATATTCCCCAGTTACCATATACAGCCATAACAATCTTTTATGCTGGCTATGATAATGATTCATGAATACATGGCAGCAATCATGTAATGATTTCTTAAACCAGTGTCATTCCAAATAGTTTTTTTGCAGTTGTGCATTAGAGGTGAGCTGATCATTCCAAATATGTGCATTAGTATCGATACCAATGCTGCTACTGGTATCGGACTGATACTAGAGTGATAGGATCAATATTTTGTTTCTATCCTCTAAGTTCAGTATGTAGCCTTCTGAATTGGGTTAAATATATTTTTGGAAACTAAAACATGCCTCAAACATGCACTATGAAAAATATCCAGACCTTTTTGTGTTGACTGTCATGTCTGTTTTATTTATAGCCTATAGCACATTTCAACTACAGAAGCTGACCCAAAGTGCTTTAGAGACAGGCAAATTTACATCCCAGGGTTCTAAAAAAAGTTTTAAAATACATGAAAAGCTGAGGGTGTGTTTTATTGTGTTAACCAAATAATTGTGCAAAGTAAAAATCACGATGCTTAAGTGGTCATTAAAATGTGTTCAGAATTAAAGTATGATTATCAGTATTGGTGTCAGCAATACTGGCCCTTTATTTACTTGGCATCAGGTGATACCAAAATTTGCAGTATTTTGCACCACAGTGCAGTGCATGGGACATAAGATGGTGCTTCTGATTCCCGATGAGAATGCTTTACTTAACCTGTATGTACTCCAACTTAGTGTGAGTTAAGTACATTTAACTTTAGCAGAAGTCATTTAAGTAGACCTTCGCCATATATCAAGTTCATGTGGCTTTGTGTTAGTGATACTGTTTTTACAGGTTTTAATTTTTTTAATTTATTTATTTATGAAGTTGTTTGTTTTTTTTTAAGCCAGCTGATTTTATTGGATATTGCATATAAACTTAATATCTCTGAAATATTCGGCTGGTCTTTTATCATTCCCTGTAGATAGAAATATGCCCCCAGTACAGAGTCGACAATCATTGAGAAATAAACAGAAAAGTATTTTTTATGAAATACAATGTTAAAGGTTCTTTGAATGTTTTTGATTGCATGTGGCTTTTTTTATTTTCTGAGTCTTACTCTTGAGCACTCTTGCTTGCTGTCACACTGCCATGTCCTATGAAAACTTGTCAGGAGTGGAGCCATCATTTATGTTATCAGGAAAGTCTGGTTATTGAAGCCAGTTTGTATGGTGTTTAATACAGGCTTTACAGCAGGAGAAGCACGTTCTTCAGAGGAAGCTGGAGATGAATGAACTTGCATTTGGACAGAGGGAGGCAGAGCTAACTGCTGATTTAACCGCTCTGCGGGCTGAGGTGGAGAAACATCACAGTCAAGGGCGTGACCGGCGAAAAGATGAAAGCGAGCAGATGACTCAGTTAGCCAGCCATAACCAGAGACTGGTGGAGCAGCTGGCAGAGGTTTGTTTTAATGGATCAGTGAATCTCTGCACGTATGTTGCATCACAGGATAATGTAGACTAACGGGTTTAGGTAGTTCTACCTTTGTTACTCACACCTTTCTCACCTTCCCATTTCTCACACATCTAGGCTGTGACGCTGGAGCATTCCTTGAGGACTGAGCTGCGTACCCTCAGAGAAGAAATGGAAGAATCCTCTTTTAGCCGAAACATCAGCTTCACACAGTTAGAAAACATACAAGCAGAGGTATACAGACAAGTAAATCATTGCATACACAAAAGTTTTAGTTTTATTATGAACAGCACGCCCAAAAAGCACAAAGATGTAGCACAACATGAAAGGACAAGACCTGTTTTTTAGAGGCAAGTCTCAAGTTCTCAAAGAAAAGTCCACAAACCACATGTTTTGGGAGTCAGTTCTCAAATAGCATAGGCTAAAATCAAATCTCATGTTTGGTCAACTTGAGTCTGGGTTGAGACTAAATACTAACAGAAATTAGGAAAATTCTTAAGGTCATGGAGCTCTGACAAGTCTTCAGTTACAATCGTTTATGTCATCATGAAGCATGAAAATCTAGTTACAGAAAAATGTACTCTGTAATGATAAATAGTGAATAATTCTTAAAATGTTCAGTAGAAACATAAACCAACAGTCAGGATGCTGAGTTTATAAACCTCTTAACACCCTCCAGCTGTACAGGAAGTAGGCTTTCAGTTGACATCTGCCCCTTTTTAGTGAATTTTCATCTTTTTTATAAAAAGCAAATGTAAATAAAAAAATTTTTAAAACTCCAATGCTAAAACATCTTTTATATTGCTAGTTTATCCTTTTGATCCTTCTCATACAGAGCAGAGTTTTTCAAGAGCGGCTGTCACACATGGAGACGCAGTTAAAAGCTTCAGAGGAAGACAACCAAAGACTTCGCTTGGAGCGACAGGGCTTGAGAGAAAGACTGTCAGAAATCCAGATGAAACTCAAAGAGAAAGAAGCAGAGGTGAGCATTAAAACAGAGGCGTATTTAGGATCAGCCCGTGGTGTTGACTGATGAAGCTTGAGGTAGTAATATCTGTTACAGGAGGTGTTGCTCATCACTAGCAGAGGTCACTAACACATTCTTGATCTGTGTGTGTGTGCATGTGCTTGTTTCTCACGGTGCATGTATTGGTGTGTAGATAGAGCAGGAGCAGGGAGTGGTGTTTGAGTTGCGCACCTTGAATCGCTCTCTACAGCAAAAAGCTCTGAACCTGGATGAAGACAGCATCCTGCACAGGACACAAGCAGAACCTTTGTCTCTGCTGAGTGAAATTCAGCAGTCACAGGTGCCCACACACACACACACACACACGCACACATGCACATGCACACACACACACACACGCACACGCACACGCACACATGCACACGCACACACACACACACACAAATATAGGGAGGATGAAGTTTGCCAATCCCGGCTAAAAAAAAACCCTCTGATGACAGATGACTCTCTCTTTGCCTTCGCTCCACACAACATCTGGAACTTAGAGACTTTGCAGTCATTAAGCCCCTCCAGCTCTGAGGAAGATGCCCTGACAGTGGACATTAAAACAGTGGGAAATGTGGACAAACACGGGAATAAAAGTCTGAAAATGTAATGGACATCCATGGGTATATGTCGTCATATGCAGGAGTTCATAAACTTCGCTTAAATCTATGGGAGGAGCTCCATGATGCTGAGGCTGCTGATGGATTTCTGGGAAGTTTGTAGGCTGCGTGAAGAGTGCGGACGTTTGGAATATTCTGATCCGAACAAACCACAGCTCACTGGAGTTCCAGCTTGATATTTTTAATGATATGAATATTGGATATTTACTTCTGTGATTTAACACACACATGACCTTCAGGACCTTGAGATGCAACTCTGAAATACCAGGAGGGAAATAAACAGATTAAGCGAAGAGTTAAGGCCTTTTTTTCATCCTTGCAGTGGTTTGCCTACAGACTGGTAACACTGACCCGAAAGGTAAGAACAAAATATGTGAAAGGAAAACATTTGGAATGTGAAAGGAAAACATTTGGAGCTTACACAACTAGTACATTTTGATTACTTTACGTTTTTAAAAAAATTAATAGTTTTGTTGCTTTTTAGTTATTCTGCATGGATGATAATGTGAATACAACAGATGTGAAAACCACAATAAAATCTCTTCATTAAGCTTCTCGTGACTGAAGCTTCTGTTCAAACCGCATTCAGTGGTTTCCCATGTTGCCTAACATCCTCATCTGTCTCTCTCTTTACCGTCTAACCCTCTTTCAAAGAGCCTTCTCACCATGGAGCATCCCCCTTCCATGACCTCCTCAGTGGTAGATGGAGATGAGGTGGATGCCCAGCTCCCCATCCTACCGCCGAGGATGGTTCCTCAGCCCCAGGCGTGTGCCCCGCTATGTGGGATTCACCACACGGTCCAAACAGCAGCCGAGCACCCCGTGTGGCTGGACAGAACCCAGGCCATGGCCACCACACCTTTATACAACGGCCACCTTTATGTCACGCCATCTCCTCGCTGCAACAAGAGGGGAGACAAATCCAAATGCAAAGAGAAGGGTGAGAAAAGGTCGGGGGGGAGTAGGCCAGGGCAAAAAGACCGAAACCACCAGTGCAAAGGCAAACTCTCAGGATGCCACAGACTGCAGGAAAAAGTCACATCTTTCACCGATGTACCAATTGCTCGCTGCGGGTCACCCTTTGAGGGCCCCTGCAGGTCACCCCGAGACATCAGGGATGTCGATGGTCGAGGTCAACGCAAGTCCGGTAACGTTTCTGTGGACATGCAAGATCGCCAGAGTCTTCCAGAGATAATAATCACCAGCAAGGATGACAAGCCTCAGCAACACAACAAGGAGACCGAACATCGTCAGGATCCGTGTGAGGCTAAAGGCCTGCTGCCAGGAGCCGAGTGCCCCAGCATGAGCCCCACTTCCAGCCCTAAGACCAGCCCAAAACACAATGAGGATGCCAACGACGACCTGTACCGGAGGTCCCACAACATCGGCTGGCGGCTGGTGCGCAGGAGGGCTCTGTTTCTGAGGAGGCAACGCCTGAACGACTGTGCCCTGGCGGTGGGGATATTCGGTGTTGTGGTGATGGTAATGGAGACAGAGCTCTCCTGGAGCGTCTACAGCAAGGTCAGAGAGGGAGTGTGTGTGTGTGTGTGTGTGTGTGTGTGTGTGTGTGTGTGTGTGTGTGTGTGTGTGTGTGTGTGTGTGTGTGTGTGTGTGTGTGTGTGTGTGTTTGGGGTGGGGGGGTAGTGAAAGATCTAAAAAAGTGTTGCAGAAAACATGCACAGGAAGATCAAGCACGTGGTTATGCACATACATGGACATAAGATTATGACTGTTGATGCCATTTCATAGCCTGAACTTTATAATGAAGGTCATCAGCTGACGGTGATGTCATATTTGTGTGTGTCCCCTACAGAGCTCCATCTACTCCCTGGCACTCAAGTCAGTCATCAGTTTATCTACACTCATCCTGATTGGCCTCATCATAGCATATCATTGGTGTGAGGTGCAGGTAACTTATCCTTTACCTTTGGAAATTTGCCTTTGCAACCAGTCAGCAGCCTTTATAGTTCATGATGCCTAAAATCATAAAACCAAATAGTGATTTTGAGTCTCACATTATCCATTTAAAGTATTTTTAGAGGTCTGACTCAGAGAAAAGACAGTAAATATAATTTTATAGTTCGCTCTGTGCTGTGATCCACAAACTGCACAGTTCTTCACAGATCTCGCTTGCACACTAATGCACTCTTCTGATCCCCCTGGCAGCTCTACGTTCATGATATTGGCGCAGAGGATTGGCGGATTGCCATGACAACGGACCGTTTGGCTCTGATAGTCCTGGAGCTGGCAGCAGTGGCCATTCATCCTTATCCAGTGGGTCTGCAGGCCTACTTCCAGCAGGTCAAGATCCGCATGTCACTGTCAGAGACAGAGCTAGAGATCGTCCTGGCTCTGCCCATGTTCCTGAGGCTCTACCTGCTCGGTCGGGCCATGATGCTGCACAGCCGCCTCTTCACAGACACGGCCTCACGCAGTATCGGAGCGCTGAACAAGGTGGGAGGTCACCTTTGGGCTCCCCCTGCAGAATCTGGCTTTGGGCTTATCTGGCTTGGATAGTACTGTGATGAGATCATAACACATATAAATTGAAGAAAGGAGAGAAATTCGAGGCTTTGGAGCAGGATTTGTGGGATTTTAAGCCTATATTTTGGATAATGATTTGGGTCTGGGCTTCCTTCTATAAACATTTCATGCACATCTCTTTATGTCTTATGTCTAGGTGGGCCGAGAGGTCTGTAGAGGTGTGACACTTGAGGTGTGATTATCACAGTTTCGCCCCTATGAACCCCCAGTGGTTTCACATGTTGGCTATGTCCCTCTCTAGCTCTCCTTTACTTGTCTGCTTTTCTTTTCCACAGCTGATAATACCCACCTGCCTAATCCTTTCCCTTACTAATGCTATTTAAGAGTGATGAAAACAACCTCTGTCCCCTGCTTCTGCAATACCAAACCTACTATCCATGTGTCAAGCCAGATTGAGAATAAGTTTTCTTATCCCTCATGTCCTCTGTATTATATAATCATAATCTGACAGGTGCTATCCTAAATAGTTTGGCTAAGTAGGCCCCTAATGTCAAATTATGATGTAACGTATCCCGTTTGTGATCTTCAGATACACTTCAACACCCGGTTTGTGGGGAAAACACTGATGACCACCTACCCCGGGACCGTGCTGATGATTTTCAGTGTTTCTCTGTGGATTGTGGCGGCGTGGGGCTTACATGTTTGCGAGAGGTATGTCACGATACATCGGTTTGCTGCTGGATTTGTAGTCTGGCTCCGGCTCTCTGGGATATGTAATGTTTCATTTTCGCCCAGCTTCTGGCAGATAAACAGTAGTAGTTAAATCTTTCCGCTGGCAGCAACAAATCCAATTTTCTCTCCGCTGTTCCTTATCTGTGCAGGCTGCATGATACTGACAAGATTAAATATTAGCTAATCTAGATATGATGCTGCTAATGTGATTTTGAATATGAGAAGTGCTCTCAGAGACGTGAGGACATTTCGCCTCTCGTACAAGAGGTTTCTGCAGTTCTGAGGTGCAAACCTCTGTAAGACACCCCACCATTATGTGAGCTATTGAGGTCAACTGAGGCAAGATGTGAGTGCGGGGGTTGAAACGCCTGGGGGAGGGGTCTCAAGACTGCATTGTGGGTGGCTGATAGCTGGTGTCGTTCACAGTGGGCATAGATGACCTCCTTTACTCTTCCCTCAAACCATCTGTCCAAAATGATCAGATCTGCACCCCATTAGACTTCTGCCTCCATCGCCACATATTTCAAATACAGTGAGGGTTTCTACAGACAAAAGCATGGATGTGCTATGCCCAGCGTCACCATTACCTGTACATGGAGGAAGATCTGGGCTCTTTCAGACGGATAATACCTAGCTACTCACTGGTTCAGATATGTGGTCGACAGCTGGATCAAAATCAAAACCTAAGAAGAAGAAGCTTTCACCAAACGCATCAACTCAGTGAACAGAAACATCAAGTTCACCTGGGAGGATACCAAAGGTGATAGGTTACCATTCCTGGACTCTGCTGTACTCATGAAGGAGGATGGAAGCCTCAACACAGACCAGTACCTGCTCTTTGACTCCAACCACCTACATGGGGTGACCCTGCAACCCCTCTGAGGCAGCGTGGACAAAAAGGGGATGTACACACACACACAATGAAAGCTCTTAAACATGTGGTTATCCTAACCAGGCCTTCATTAAATTGGTGAAGATGCGCAGGAAAAAACCTCCGACACCAATGAAGGAGAAACAGGATGATAGATGAAACAACATCATCGTCCCGTATCATCGTCCCAGTGCACTTCAGACCGGGTAACACCCTGGGGTCCATCTCAACACTCAAACAAGCTGAACAGCACAGTGTTTGCTGTACAGCGCATTGAGGATTCCTGGGACCTCTACCTCTAAAGGAGGCCATCTAGGTCCACTGTGAATAACTATCGTTGATCAGAGGTGGTGGCTTACGACACCAGCTATCAGCCACCTAAAATACAGTCTTGACATCCCTTCTCAGACAGTTCAAGCACTACTCACACCTTCCCTTGGGTGACCTCAATAGCTAACCTGATACTGTGACGTTTCACACCTTAGCTCATGTGACAACTTCCATGATTAATAGTGGCTCAGCCACCATCAGGACCACCACCAAGGGGACACCTCCTGGTAGGATTTAAATATCTGGGACTCTCCATCATTTATTTAGCACTGAAGAACCCTCCAACATGAGAGTCTAAATGTCTTCATGAACCTAAAGAACTCCAGCTGCCTTCTTTTCAAGCACTTAAGAATACCATAACATGCAGGATTGAGAACCTACACAGACATAAGCGTTATGAAAAGTGGTATTTTTTGTAAAATGCAACATAAACTCAGAGAGGTTCAACAAATACATATACTAGTGATGTAAATCTAGGATAAAAAACATGGGATTATGCACCGATATCAGTGTGAGTACTTTTTTTTTTTTTATTTCTGCAGACACCACAACTACAGGGACCTGAGTAGCAACTACATGGAGGCCCTGTGGATGGTCTCCGTCACCTTTTTGTCTATCGGATATGGAGATGTGGTCCCCCACACCTACTGTGGACGCAGCATCTGCCTCCTCACCGGGATAATGGTGAGGCAGAGGGTGGATAGTTGCCTCTGTAACGAGCGAGCGCTGACTCTGAATGCAAACCTCAATCTAAACATTTAAACATTTGTGACTCCTGCAGGGAGCCGGCTGCACAGTCTTGGTGGTGGCAGTGGTTGCCAGGAAGCTGGAGCTGACCAGGGCAGAGAAACATGTTCACAATTTCATGATGGACTCACACATCTCCAAGAGGGTGAATACTAGTATCTCCTTCTTTTTCTTTTTCTTTTTTTTACATGTTGTTGATGATTAAACATGTCCAAAAATAAGCGACATTATTCGAAGGCTTCACTTCTTTCCTGTTTGTACACCGTAACGGCTTACAGCGGGCAGGATTTTATATCAGATACCACATATTGACTTATTTTACTCAAAGTCCAGGACTTTTTAATGCCAGTAAACTAATTTGGCCTAAAATCTTCAAACGAGTGGCATCATCTTCCAATAAAATCGGTTTGCTCTGATTGGCATTATTTTTATCCTGTTCTGTGTTGATACTAACTGAAGAAAGTTTTTGGTTTTTGGGTTTGTTTGTTTTTTTAAATTTTGGAAAATGGAGGAATTGGCTCACTCAACACAATTTTTTCCTCATTTTCGATTTAAAAAATTTGCCCTGGGATTCATTCCAGCTTTTGTCAGCGTTTTTCAGCGTGTGCAGTAAATAACGGCACTCTTGAGATTTTGTGCATAAACATACAATAACTCTCCCCGTGATTTTTCTTCTTTTCACCAGATAAAAATTGCAGCAGCAAATGTGCTGAGAGAGACTTGGCTTATCTACAAGCACACTAAGCTGTTAAAAGACAACAACAGAGTCCGCATGCACCAGCGGAAGCTGCTCCTGGCCATCCACCAGTAAGGCACTTAACCCACACATAATAATAATAACCTCTTTATCAATCACTGCCTGAAATGATTGAATACCGCTCATTCATTTTAAATTATGTGCCATTTAAAAAATGAATGGATCTACTTTCCTCCTCCAGCCTTTCTCATTCTCTCTAATATAGCATTAGGTCCATAATTCCATAACTGGTTGGACACAGTTTCAAATCAAAGATGTGATCGAAGACTTTAAGCTTTCATTCAAGAGGTTTTACAAAAGCATTAAAATCTGTTTAGGAATTACAGATGTTTTTATGCACCGTCCACCATTTTCAGAGGCTCAAAAAGTAACTGGACAGTTGACTGACAAGAAGCTTTATGGCCAGGTGAAGCCTGTTCCTTCATTTATTCAGGGGAAAATGAAGCAAACATAATATCTGAAGCTTTTCACTGTAATTTTAAACATGGAGCCCAGAGAGATATCAGTGCAACTTAGGGAGGGCTGAAAAATTAATCTAAGCAAAGACTTTAGGAGTGGCCAAATCAATAATGTGGTGCATTGTGAAAAAGAAGGAAAGTGCTGGTCAGCTCAGCAGCACCAAAGGGCCTGAAAGACCACAGCACTAAAGTGCATGATCACAAATTAATGTCCTTCCTTTAAAAAAAACTCAAACACAACACCTAACCAAGTTAAGAACACTCTTGAGAAGGCAGGTGTTTCACTGTCAAAGTCTACAGTCAAGAGACTATTTTATAAATGTAAATACAGAGGGTTTAGAACAAGGTGCAAATCACCAATTACACTCTAGAACAGAAAAGCCAGATCAGACTCAGTCAGAAAACATCTAAAAGCAGCTGCACAGCTCTGAAAAAAATTCTTAGGACAGATGGAACCGAGACGAACTCGTGCCAGAATCCGAAGCATACAGTGTGATCTGTCTGACAGGGTGGAGGAAGCGTTACGGCGTAGGCATGTATGGCTGCCAGTGTAACCGGATCACTGGTTACACTGATGATGTACAGATGAAGTGTACAGAGATGCACTCTCTGCTCAGACTCAGCCAAATGCTGCAAAGCTGATCAGACAGTGCTTTGCAGTGCAAATCGATAATGACCCAAAGGAAGCTCCAAAAGCAATTTTGCAGTTTCTCAAAGCAACGAAATGGGATATTCTTCAATGACCAAGCCAGTCACCTGACTTCTACCCGATAGAGCATGCTTTTCAGTTATTGCATGCAAAATTGAAGGAAGAGAGACTCACAAGAGACTTCCACCCAAGTATTAAAAACAATTCTTCTATTTAAAACTTAGAGTTGACCAGTAATTCTTGGACTCTGAAAATGGGCGACTGTGTACAAAATAATTTGATTTTAAG
>VVHJ01028993.1:48915-61761 GCA_015107715.1 Tylochromis polylepis
GAGTTATCTGCCTTTAATACAGCTTAAAAAAAAAAAAAAAAGACTTTAAGAGAAGAAAGGAAAAAGATATGCATAATTGTATTAAAATATATTTTCTGTAGCAGAAATAACTTTAAAATGTAGAAGTTAGTACTGTTGCAGCAAGAAAAACTGAAGATTAAACCATCTTTGCCCCAAAAACTGTTAATTTGAATTTACTGCAGGCAGATTTCACTTCGCAGGTGTGGACTTCTGAAACATCTCACCTCGAGTTTAAACATTCTTAGACTGCTCATGATCAAAATAACCAGGAGCTCTACTCAATGCATAAACTAAGCCAGCTTTTATTCTGTAAATGCTGAATCTTTCTGATTATGTAATAAAATCTGTGTAACTTCCAGCACAGTTTGGTATTGTATTATAAATTCAACCTTAACCTGTAGTACTTTATCATAAAGGTGACAACACAACCTTCGTTTTCCAGCTTAAACAATAACCACACACAAACCATTCCTTTAGCCAAAATGACATTTTATTTAGAGAGACAGGGTTGGAGGGTGGAGTTACAGCAACAAACCATCTGTCAACATTAACAGAGGAAATCCATCTGCTGTCCCGTTAAGCCTCCAGATCTAGTTTCCGATCAGGCCGCAGGGTCCGCCGCCGCTGCAGTCTCGAAGGCGGAAGACGCTGATATCAACCGGTCCATCCCGTCCTCTCCCCTTCAGCTCCGGGGAGAACAGCTAGTGCTGCTTCCTCCTGAATGAGCACCCTGCCAGAGGAGACAATGACAGTCAGGCTACAGGATTAATGCAGAGCATAGCACACTGCTATTGTGCTGCACAGCACCAATACAAGAGTCATTGCTTTCAGTCATGATTAGGTCAGCTTTAATTTTCCCCATTCCCTGTACACTAATTCAACGAGCCACCCTGAAATCTGCACTCTCACTAGCTTTAGGGCGGTAAATAATCTGTTCTCAGCCTTCGAAAGGGGGGAGGCCAGTGGTCTAGCTCAACCCTTCTGCAAACTGAGGTCGATCTGGCACCGGAATGAGACTGCAAGACCACGACAGAGGAAGTCCAGTCACTTAGCAGTGCGGCCAAGACATCATAATGAGTAACTATCAATACCATTAACTTCCTTCACTGGATTTAGAGACACAAAACGCACAAAATTGTATCGGCATTTCCAGATAAATGACACCCACCTCTGGCAGTATGAAACAAGACTCATACAGCTTTAAAACAGCATCATTTTTAATAAGGAGCAAAATCAGTTCCTGGATGTTGATGTGCTGCACTTTCTGAATGCCATTTGATCACATCTACAGTCCTGTCTGCTATTCCAGGCTTTAAACTGTCCAATTATTTCAGTTTGGAATAACACCTAGCAGCATCACTTCGAAAACAAATACAGTATTACCAGTAAAAAAGCTGACGCTTACACATAAAGCTAGAATAAAACTGAGTGTGGATGCGTGACTAACCTCAGTCACTAAAAGAGTATTAACGTTCTGGCACAGGGGAATAATGTGTGACAGGACAAACACCCTCTGAGGCTCACATTTCCTGCAATTTGTCTAGTGGCATGCCCATTAAAAGTGTAAAAATCATTCCCATTCTAGATATTTCTGCATCTTCCACAAACCCAAACAAAAATAAATAAATTTTTTAAAAAATGTGCATGATACAGTCTGAATTTATATCAGCAGACCACCGAGCACCATCTGAGGACACTCCTGCTGTGGATGAACACTGACCCTCTGTGAGACGCGCTTTGCCTCCGGTGGGCTGACACAGGACCGTAGAGCAGCCCACACACAGCACGACTGTCTGAGCGTGGCTGAACACCGTCGTGATCTTGTAGCATCCTGCAAAACAAACAAACTGGTTCATACTCCAAAACTCAAACACTCACAGATAAATAAACTTCTTAAAACTCAAACCCCACGTGACTTGTGTATGTATACCTGGACATTTTACATCCATGAAGTAAGAGTTGGGACTCTGAACAAGACGCTTCTTCTTGTGCCTCCTCTTCTCCTCCTCAGGGGACGGGTGCAACAAGTCTTTTGCGAGCTACAAGATTAAGAAAAAGAGGAAATAGATGAGAGTACGCTTTACTCAACTCCTACAGAGCAATTAGAGAAAATAAAATAATAAGAAGCTATCAAACTGGAAAATTAAAGGCGCTGAATCGGGGACCTTTAGCTCTATTATTTCGCTTAAAAACGCTTCAGTTGCCATGTTTTACCCGTGCTACGTTCAGGCTCTACGGTCGGCCTACAATTCTTGGATTAGGTAACCCAACGTGCGCATTTACATCAATCAGGAATTACTCCCCAAATATTTAAACATCCCCGGAAAAATACGTCGACGGCCACTCTAAAAGACACCAAACAAAGCGAAAATATAGCTCTGAATATTAGGTTTTCGGGGCTGTATCATCGCTCGTTAAAGTGGCTCCATGTTTGCGGTGTGTGCGCAGCCATCTTGTATCACAATGCGCTCGCAAATGCGCCCAAACGGGAACATTTAGTCCCTCCAAACTGAGTCCAAAATCCGGCTAAAACGTCTCAAACCGGCACCGGTCGAATCGCTGGTCTTTCATGTACACGTTGAGCCGTGCAGTGACTCCTTGACGGCCCGTTAAATTATAAAAATGTCATTCCGATACTGCCTGTCTATACTCACTGGCATGTTGGCGAGGAAATAGCCGCTGCCGAAAAGGAGGCATTACCGGAAGCGAGGGGCTCATATTGGTGGTTCCTTTGAGCATGAGCCGGACGTGACGATTTTATCAGGATATGGCAGCCCTTTTGGTGAGGTCGAAAGCCCGCCTTGATTAGGTTTTTCAGGCTTTTATTTATTTAAGATAAATTTTATTTAACTTTTTAAGGCAAAAACACCCGGCTATAATAATAATAATAATAATAACAACAACAACAACAACAACAATAATAATAAAAATAAAACACTATTGCTCATATGTAAAAATATATTTAGCTTTTAAGATAGTGTACAATTTTGTTATGGATATTCCCAAATCATAAAATATATTATAGATTTTCCAGCTATTAGACTGATTGTGTGTAAATTACGATCATTAAACTTTTATTAGTTCATGTTTTAATTTTCCTCGAGGGCCCCCTGGTGGCACCTCGGGGAACCACACCGCTGTTGTGCTCTGTCTTCAGCATCAGAAGAGGCATAGATGTGAAGAACCAACCAACGGTTGTCAAACTGTGGGATGCAGACACCAGAGAAAAAGCAAACTAATCAATTTAAGATGACGGGGATGCTGGAAAATGAAGAAGTACCAGCTGATAAAGGAACAACTGGAGCAGATGTGGAAGGTAAAGTACAAAAAGCATTAAGAGCTGTAACTCCAACATTGGAATTTTTACATTTATTTATTTATTTTTAGGGAAAATGATAAATAGTTTTATGATGATGCTAAAATGGAATATGACTTAATTAAAAGGCCAACTCCATGGGGTAGTGGTTTACACAGTTTGATCCCAGAAGGAAATACAAATCATACAAATCCCTCTAGGGTTACGTCAGGAAGATCATCCAGTGTAAGAATCTGCCTAATCAAACACATGGAGTGACCTGCTGTGGTTATCCCTTGTAAATAAGGGCTAAAACTAGCTTTTATTCAAGTAAATACCAGCACAATAGTGCTGGACTCAAGCACTCACTTGACAAAGAAGTGTTTAGGTAAAACAGATTTATTTAGTTTAAGTTAGAAACTTTGATCTTTGTCTCTTGAGACAAATGTCTTCGATCCTGAAGCCATAATGGTTCAGATTCTGGAGAAAAACACCAAAATCCAGGAGACAAACAGTCTGTAGCAGTACCATCTGCATTACTCAAAGACACTAGCATCTTCCAGCCTCCATCTATCCATCCAGTTTCTTCCACTTATCCAATTTGGGGTCACGGAGAGGCTGGAGCATATCTCCGCTGCCACGTGGAAGAAGCAGGGTACACTCTGGAGAGGTTGCCAGTCTATCACATGACTAACACAGAGAAACTTACAACCACTCACACCTATAACCAATTTAGAATCACCAATTAACCTAATGTCCATGTCTTTGGACTGCTGGAGGAAGCCAGAGTACCAGGAGAGAACCCACACAGACACAGGAAGAACATGCAAAAAAGCACACAGAAACGTAACACTTTCTGTGAGGTGACAATGCTAACTGCTACTGTGCTACCCAACCCCGTATTTCACATCTTAACTTAACCCGTCAGAGTGAATTTAATATAAGATTTTGATATAAATTATTTAAACACATTCAAAAATCTGTATCTACCCAACAGAAATATTTCAGGAGGCCTGAAGATTCCTGTGAAATCTTCTATTTACTGAGTGTTGGAAACTTCACCTGAGTGCAGTCTGAAACTGTAAAAATTTAGTTAGCATTATATAAGTGAGCATTACATGGTTGGTAACTGTAAGGTGACTAAACTAAAACAATTAATGTACGCAGATCTGATTGGCTGCCCTGTTAATTAATTCTGACAAATAATTAAACAGCTGAAATTATTATTATATACTTATACACATATTTTTATTGCTATAAGACAAAGTGAAGGCCCGTTCTGTCAGCCTCTCTACGCTCCCAGTCCCTCCTCTTCAGAGATATTTTTTTCTACTGGATCTAAGGGAGCCATCAGTTCCTTTATCTTCACGTAAAACTCATTTCCTGGTGGGAAAATGTTTCTCTGTGAGAGAGAGAGATCACAAATTATAGCAATTAAATGATGTTCACATTAATCAGCGCTTATTTTTAGGTAAAATGGAATGAAATGGGAACAACTAATGGAAGACTCAGAGTATAATTATGGTCAAAAATGAATAGCCAGGATGTAATAAAGCAAAACAGACTTTAATAAGTGCTGAAATATAATATAATATAATATGATGACAGCGGTTGTGAACGATTTTAAAGTCATTTTTTTGTCTAAATGCCGTTCATGGGAACTGTGCAAAAGATGCCCACACACAGAGGTGGAGGGTCTTGGAGTTAATAAATTAATGAATTATATATATATATATATATATATATATATGAATAAATTAGTAATAAATTTGTAAGTTAAGTTAATAAATTAATAAAATTGAAACATGAGAGCCTTTCTACTTTGCTTTGTTTTTTAGTTTAATATTTAGGAATAAAGTCAAAATGTCAAAAAATAAGTCAAATTTTTGTAGCAATCAGCAAGGAAGCATTATTTTTTGGCATTCTGAGCGTGAAGAGAGTGTGTCGGAGATGACATTCACCTTCAAATGCCAACTTTATTCCTGACATTTAAAGTTTATTCACAAAACACAAAGATGTCATCTTCTGATTTATCTGCAAAATTCAACTTTTATATGAAAATGTCACATTTAGTCTAAAAATTCCAAAAAACAAAAGCAAAAAAAGTTCTCCTTTTTAAAAAAAAAACTTCGTGTGGCTCTAATACCACTGCGAGTGCTACGTACCTGCAGACAGAGACGCAGCAGGCCTCCACCCTCGCCCTGCATCTCGAGTGACGCCAAAAAGAGAGGCAGCGACTTCTCTGTGATTCTGTTTCCTACACAAACACACACCAAAAGACTTTATTTCAGTCCTAGCTTAAATGATAATGTATGTCTACACTTGCAAGAAGTCAAAGAAAAGTCCTGCCATCAAATCTAACAGTAGTTGTTTTTATCTCTTTTGATTATTTTAAATGTACAGGACTTTGGTCAACAGTTGTTGTTTTAAATGTGCTATATAAATACATTTGACTTTGAGCTTTGATTTTCCTGACCACAGCTGCTGACCTGCCAGGTTGAGGGAGGTAAGAGTCGTGTTTCCGGGCACGAAGAGCTGTCCGTCCCTGTGATGCACCGACGGGTCCAGCAGGGGATTTGCTGGATCCACCGACTCTGCCTGCTCACGGAGACCCGTCAGATCAGCGCCATCATCGAGAACGACATTTTTGCTTAACAAAATGTTGCATCAAACAAACCTCATTCAGGGAAGTATTTGATTTATCCTGCAGGGAACAAAACAAAACAAAACAAAGTGAAACTAGTGAAATTTTATACTGTGTTGCGCATCCACATGATGCTCAGCACACAGATTCAGAAAACGTTACCTCTTCTGCATGTTGCTTCTCTTTGCCCCCTGCCTTCTCACCTCTAGCCTGAGACGCCCTTGTATCAGTTGCTAGAAAAGATGGCAGGGATAAACAATAAACACAGCTGTCATCTGTCAGAGAACAGAACAAGTGTTTCAGGTGCGACAGGAGTGATTACTTTTCTTGTTAGGCTTTTGGTTGTCTTTGTTGGTGGCCGGTTTCTCATCTTTTCTGGCTGCTTCCTGTAATAAGAATCAATAGCACAAGATTTGCAGCCCACACCACACCAACACAAGTTTAAGACTTTGCTAAAAGTCAGTTTTACACTCATCGCATGAAACCTTTTTTTTGGGAGTGCCTCTAGTCTCCCCTTTGTTGACACCCAGTGAGGTAGTGCTGCCAGCTAAAGCAACCTGGTCAGAACATGTTTGGAGAGGCTCATCCTTCACTAAAGCCTGAACAAAAATAAAAACAGATAAAAATAATCCTGAGAGGGATTTAAATGCATATCCTGTGAAAGCAGTGCTAGTTAGGGTACTTAGTTATTGAAGTGAGTTCAGTCACTTTAGACACTGCCACTCTTACAGCTTGCGCTCTTTCCAGAAGCAGCTTCCTCCTCTCCACTATTTCCTCATGAGTTAAGGCAAACTCACCAAGCACCTGAGAAGGGAAGTGGTGAGCACTGGTGGCTTATTAAATTACATAACATAATGCAATAAGATGAATATGATTTAAGACATTTTAACTGCTAATTTAAATGCATTATCTGTCAGTTAAACTCTGTGATGTAAATGGATACCGCAGCCAGATGAGCAGCTCCTGCATCTCCAATCTGATTGTTGGACAGCGAGAGAAAGAGCAAAGTACGATTCAGCCGCAGGCCCTGAGGCAAAACAGGACGGAGACAGAGACATCAGCTCAGCGGTCACACAGGGGACATACAGCAGGGAATATGCAGTCAGTTCTGGGTTGTACCTGAGCGATATGTGCAGCACCTGCATCACCTATACAGTTGAACGCCAGGTTGAGTGACAAGAGGTTTTTGTTGGCAGACCTGGCTGTCGAAAGCGCTGAACCAATCAGGCAAGCGCCTTCGACTCCTATCCGGTTATTTCTCAGAGACAAGTGAGTGAGACTGGATCAAAGAAACACATGATATTAACTGCTCTTGTGTGCAGAGTGGTGTGTAAATACAGAAAGAGGTTTTTCCAAGATTTTTCTTTACTTTATTTTATTGGGATTTTGTAGTCAGGTACAGTTATGTGAAAAAGAATGTTTTCCGAGGACTCTATGCAGTTCTGTGAAAAAATAAGGACACTCCACAATTCACGAGCTTGTAGAAACACCGTTAACAGCAATTCCAGAATACTTTGGTACACAGAGGACTTCACGGTCCGCTCAGTGATTGCAAGATGCCCACGTCCTGTGGATGCAAAACAAGCCCAAATCATCACCCCTCCACCACCAGGTCTGGTTTCTGCCGAAAGGTGGTGCTGTGCATTATGCCTTTAAACTAGAGGGTGACTCCAGTGCTCATGGTGCAGGTGCAGTAAATTAGTGTGAGGCTGACAGAAGTGTTCATCATCCAGTGTGCTGTTTTTCAAAGAAATTCATTAAACGCCAAATGAATCACAACACAACTGAGAAAGAAACCTTAGTGTTACTTTTGGCTATGCAACATTCTGAGGTGTACTTTGGTTCCAGGACCACCTCAGCTGATGATCACAATGACCACAATCCTCTCCTCCTATCTCAAATGCTTAGTAACAATCATGCAGATCCTTATTCCTGCAAGATTTCAACACTGAGAACACCATCTGAAGGGGACTGATAACACTGTGGCAGATGTCCTATCTCGTATAGATCAGGCATTTCATGTGGAGGAGAATGATATGAAGTGGGGTCAATATGACCCAGGCCATAATTTTATATCGCTTGTATTGTTTTCTCTCCTCTCTGCTGTTCAATTTTTTTTTCTTCTGTTTTCTCAATTATTGGAAGACTAGAAGCATCGGCTTTAAATTATGACCTGACAAAGGGATTTCTAATTCTCGAGATGGATAAAGTGAGGTTTTTTGAAACGCAGAAACATTCAAAGCAGTTGTGTCAGAACTGTCAAAAACAATCTGACACCCATCTCCACAGTGACACCTACTGGCGGCTTTTGCTATTGTCACATCTTAATGCTATTCTGTTAAAGAACACTGACAAGTGTTGCACTATTGTAAACAAAGCTCCATATTATACCAAAATATCAAATAACAAAAATTACAATTAGCATGTTTTGGAGAAATCCCCATACAACAAACATGAAAAACTTTAAACACTTTTTTCCTCCTGTTGTGTTAACATATGTGAGGCTGTTTCAAGTGCCTAGTAATTCAGCGCAATGTACACCAAACCAAATTATAAAATAAAATATACTGAAAAAAAATCAAATAACATAGTTTGTGTGAATTTGAATGTTGCCTACTTTTTAATGCTTGTTATAGAGATATTTTGTCTAGGGTGGAATGAATGTAGCTAATATGCTTTCAAATAAAGTAAGAATGCTTCCATTTGTCATCTGTAAAGATTTTAATCCAATTGACTCTGTGATAGATAAATCTGTTTGGACTGTGGTGATGTGGTTAGCACTGTTGCTTCACAGCAAGAAGGTCCTGGGTTAGATTCCACCATTTGGCCTTTCTGTGTGGAGTTTGCATGTTCTCCCTGTGTGTGTGTGTGTGTGTGTGTGTGTGTGTGTGTGTGTGTGTGTGTGTTCTCTCCGGGTACTCCAGCTTCTTCCCAGGGTTAGGTTAGCAGTGTGAATGGTTATCTGTCTCTCTGTGTTACCCTGCGACAGACTAGCAACCTGTCCTGGGTGTATCCCGCCTCTCACCGTATGATAGCTGGGATAGGCTATGCCCCTTACTTGGGAGCAGAGGAGTCACATTTGTGTTTCACACTTTGGTGTTCTGTCCAAAACACTTTGTTCCAGAAGTCTCGTTGTTTGTTCAGATGTAACTTTGCAAACGTAAGCTGTGCTGCCATGTTGTTTTTAGAGAGAAGAGGCTTTCTTCTTCAACCCTTCCAAACAAGCCAAACTTGTTCAGTCTTTTTCTAATTGTGCTGTCATGAACTTTAACATTTAACATACTGAGGCCTGTAGAGTTTGAGATGTACTGTAGCTCTTGCGCTCCTGCAGTTTCTCTACACATTGCACGATCTGAACTTGGGGTGAATCATGGTGCATCAGTGTCATTTTGATTATGAACCTGATATTTAACAAATGGCTACTACAAACATGTTTTATATGTGTGACCGTTAGGCTACTTACACGCTGTCCTCAGAGAGAAGAAGGTAGTAGCCCTGCTCTGGAAGAACATTGCCTTCCAGTGCCACAACCCTAATTGAACACAAATCAGAGAGGCTGTTTCAGTAACTCTCAGTGCTAAAGTGAAATTTCTCTGCTATTTTACATCATTTCCTGGCATGAAGTCAAAACACATTTGGACCTGTTGTGATGTGGTGCAAAATGCATGAGGGACAGTGGGTATGCACTCACCTGAGGCTGGAGCACAGCGGTATTGTGTTCATGAGGGCGACTACCATGCGATCTGTCAGTCCCGCCTGCCAAAACCTGCACAACCGTGGACGAGATTACGCCAACAAACAAGAACAAAACAGTGACAGCTGTAACCCCGTTCGCTGTAACAGGAGTGCGCCTCCCTGCAGCACCTCATTACTCACCCAAGGCTCAGTAGCTGGTTCATGGAGGGCAGCATCTTCTGTAGCGCTCGGAAAATCTGCTCATTCACCCTGCATCCTGCTCATTCATGACAAATCCAGTCATCTTCTCACCACAAGCTTCAAACAATAATATGAGCTCACTTCTCAATTAACAAGATGCAATGATGTCTTTAAAACTCTGACATTACACACAACATAGAATGATATGACTGCAGGTAACCAGTGATAACTACTGACTCAGAAACTCAAATTCCGCTTTAAATGTTGAATTAATGCTAAGTACAGTTATAAACTCTTTCCTCTATTGTTTTCCTCTTACCAGAAACCTTCATGCTCTTGGCTTTGTCTTTACTCTCCAGCTCCAGTTTTAGGCAGGGCTTTGAGCAGAAAGGAGCGTCACTTGTCTGTAACTGGTTATCTTTAGGAGGTAAAATTATCATTAGTAAGAGAACCTGCGATCATATAAATTATATTTACTATTTATACTGTAGGAATGAGCATCAAGGAGTAATTCAAAATAATGGTGACCACACTAATACTGCAACACTTGGTAAAATATTCTACAATATCTGTGTGACTGAAATCTAAGAAATACAGATGACCTGGTGACTTTGTAACAACAAATTCCAGTGAAGTAGTCATAGTCATTCTTACTTCCATGCCTCTTTGTGTTTGTAGATATGTAATGTTTAACCTCCTGAGACCCTGCACCTTTTATCCTGCTCAACCTGCTGCATCTCTTGCATCCCAAACAAGATCTTGGGTCCCAAGCGGTTTTAATATTTTGTGCAGAAAAATGCCACATGTTTAGATTACTGATGCCAGTACATTCCCTTTAATTGCCACATTTTTATCATCAACATGGGCTTTAAGTCTCTTCCTCAAGGGCTCTCCAGCAGTATATTTTGCTACTCTAGGTCTGTTAGCCATAGTTCACCTCAAAACATTACATGTTGGTAATGTGTGGTAATATGTGGAAAATACATTAAAATCAAAGCATATAGTACTCAAAAACATGTACACATTTTCATTATCCTTGTTGCTCTAATGTCACAATCATCACAGCTTTTTAATTTTTTTAAAATTTTATTTTCTGTGTCTCTGTCAGTGCGATACTGTTCAGAGCAGAAGCATCTCTTGTTTACCGGTGTCACCTCCTTCAGTTTGACTGGTGGAGGAGGCTGGGAACTTGGCAATGACAGCTGGGATATCTTTCACGTTCAGTAGAGCGCACAGCACAGGGAAGTCAATCTCTGCATTTCCTGTGCACTGATATTCATCTGTAGGGCAATGAGGATAAGTGCAAACCTCAACTATCACCAAAACCACACTAAGTAGAAGAGCTTCATATTTATGCTTACCAAAGGTCTGAACAGGAAGTATTTCATTTGGAGTCGGTCCTGCAGAGCAAAGAAGGGCCAAGAGTCTTGACACAGCATGACAAAATAACCAGCAACTGGCCAAAAAAAACATCAAAAACTTTTAATTTGAATGCATGAATAGTTTTCCCTGTCAATCATATTGAATCACACTCTCTGAGCACTGTGTGGTGACCACAGACAGCTACACTGCAATCAGTGCTATTTGAGAGACTGCAGACAGGAAAGGTTGTGTTACTAAACCCTTATGATGAACAAACATGTTCTTGTGTACTTGTTATGATTGCTTTGATTATGTGCTACAGCTATTGAAAAATAAACCTTCTAAAATGAGATCACATCACTTGAAGTTTTATTTTATTTATTTTAAGGACTTTGTTTTTATCATGTGCTCTACTTTTCAGGGAAAAATACTCTCTTTTAATCCTGTATTTACTAACTTGCTTTTCTCAAAAAGGTTTACCATAATAAACACAAACTGACATGAGAAAGTAGTATATAAAGTAGATTTTGGTCAGACGTTTACATACGCTAATCATGGGCATGAATGTCATGTTAACTTTGGACTTTTAATAATTTCTTTGAACTTTTCTTTTTCCAGGGTGAAATGATTGTACACCACACTTCTTTAATGACTTTTCAAAAACAAGCACTGGGTGCACAAGTTTAAATTTATTTTCGATTTCCTCTAATCAACACAGGGTCACAAGTATACATACAAGCTCAAATATATACATACACTCTTTTCATAAGTGGTGCTGAAGGTTCTACAATGTCTTTTAAATTTGAAACAGCCAAGGCCTATTAACTCCTCGTTAGTGATCATGAATGAGTACAACTAATTGCTTCTCTTTGCCAGCATAAAAAGGATTTGTTTGACAGCACTCATTAGATTGACCAGTGCTCAGAACAACAGGGAAGGGTCCAAGGAACTCAGTGAAGATCTAAGAAAGAGGATTGATGAGTTTCACAAGGTGGGAGGATCTCTTGGGCCCATTTCTATACAGCTGCATATTACAACACAGTTGTATTTAAGAACAACTTATTTTGATGTGTCACCACTTTGCCAACCAAGGGTGTTCGGGAACAACCCATGAACCACCTAGGCTCAAGTCTGCCGTGAACTGAAAACTGCTGCAACACCAGTGTCCCTGTACACAGTAAAGCCGGTTTCACATCACAATGGACTGAGAGGATGCCCGCATGTATATATTTGAGCCTGTAGGTATACAGTGGCTTGCAAAAGTATTCGTCCCCCTCGAACTTTTCCACATTTTGTCACATTACAGCCACAAACATGAATCAATTTTATTGGAATTCCACGTGAAAGACCAATACAAAGTGGTGTACACGTGAGAAGTGGAACGGAAATCATACATGATTCCAAACATTTTTTACAAATAAATAACTGCAAAGTGGGGTGTGCATAATTATTCAGCCCCCTTTGGTCTGAGTGCAGTCAGTCGCCCATAGACATTGCCTGATGATGGCTAATGACTAAATAGAGTGCAACTGTGTGTAATCTAATGTCAGTACAAATACAGCTGCTCTGTGACGGCCTCAGAGGTTGTCTAAGAGAATATTGGGAGCAACAACACCATGAAGTCCAAAGAACACACCAGACAGGTCAG
>VVHJ01029001.1:4932-19391 GCA_015107715.1 Tylochromis polylepis
AATTATACTTTTTTTTAAAGATATAAAAAAGGGTTGTTGGAAATTTCTTCTCCCACAAAAAACTGAGGCTCTTTAAACTGACACTGTCTAGGGGGGAAACCTAGCAAAAGACAATCAAAAAGACAGTGAACTGTATCTGATTATGGTTTTTGTTATTGTTCTAAATCTCTCTGACAATCTTTATACTGAACACACTTAGAGCTGCATAATATTCCTTTTATTTGTGTGTAATATATCTTTTGCTTGGTTGTCTAATTAAATGATAACACCCTATACTGTATACTGTGCAGTGTACAAGGAGACTGCCTGACATTCAGACTGCTTCACCAATCAAAGCATTTAAATTCAGCCTTTTTCACAAAGTAAGTCAACCTTTGCTGAACTAAGGTTGGATTTACAAAACGTTTACAGCTTAAACACTGTGAGGAAAGTCGAGCAACCACTAAACTGACATAGAAAACACCATGCATCCAGTACTGTATGTTTCTGAGTATAACTGAAGCTGAAATTCACACACTAGAATTATTCAATACATAGGAAAACTTGTGTTACAGCATTTATTTCTCCTTGTAATATTTTCCAAACACTTCATGATTGATTTGGACACGACAGCGGTTTCTGCTAAAATAAATGTCAGTTAGTCAATATGTCAGTGAGTCTAGCATGGAAGTGAATTAGTTTATGTAGGTCCTGCAGCATAGTCACCAGAATAAAAAGGCTTGTGGTGCTCCCTAACCATGGGATCAAACTTTCTTAACAAGTGTGCACCACTTGTACCTCACTTCATTAGGTACACCTTACTAGCACTGGGTTAGTCCCTCTGTTGCCTTCAGAGGTGCTTTAATTCTTCATGACATAGATTCGAAGAGGTGCTGGAAGCATTCCTCAGATGACAGCATCACACAGTTATTGCAGCTTTGTCAGCTGCACATCCATGATGTGAATCTCCTGTTCCACCACATCCCAAAGGTGCTCTATTGGACTGAGATCTGGTGACTGTGGAGGCCATTTGAGTACAGTGAACTCAATGCCATGTTCAAGAAACCAGTTTGAGATTATTTGAGTTTTGTGACATGGTGTGTTATCCTGCTGAAAGCAGCCATCAGAAGATGGATAGACTGTGGTTACAAAGGGATGGACATGGTCAGCAACAACACTCAGGCAGGCTGTGGTCAAAGCTCAGCTGTTACTAAGTGGCCCAAATTGTGCAAAGAGCAAAAGCAGCAGCCTTAAGCGTTGATACAAGGGACGAGGAAGGATCCATGTTGTTTCTGACCCTACCTTCTGAATGTTGCTGCAGACGTAGAGACGCATCCAACCAGGCAACATTTCACACAAAGCCTGTGTAAATTTTCGTGTCAGTTTCCTGTTCTTAGCTGACTGGAGTGACACCTGGTGTGATCTTCTGCTACAGCAGCCCATCTGCTTCAAGGTTCGATGTGTTGCATGTTCAGAGATGCTCTTCTGCATACCTTGGTTTTAACAAGTGGTTATTTGAGTCGCTGTTGCCTTCCTATCAGCTCAAAGCAGTCTGGCCCTTCTCCTCTGACTTCTAACATCAACAAACCCTTTTCTCCCAGAGACTTGCTGCTCTCTGGATATTTTCTCTTTTTCAGATCATTCTCTGTAAACAATAGAGATGGTTCTGTGTGGAGAATCCCAGTAGATCAGCAGTTTCTGAAATACTCAGGCCACCTGGCACCAACAACCATTCAAAGTCACTTAAAAATCATCTTTCTTATTCATGATGCTCAGTTTCTTATCCTGCATAAAAAAATAAGTTTACTCCAACAAGCCTTTCTTTAAAATAATTTTGTATGTGTGTCTTGCTTGGCAACTATTGAGAAATGCCATTAGTTTTGCCACAGTATGTCTGACAGTGGTGCTAGATTTAAAAATATTGCAACACACAAGTTTGGCACAAAACAATACATTACATATTGCTTTGATGCTTGAGGGAGAGCGTGTGCAAAGTCACTTGGGTTTCTTCTTTGGTTACAGATGGACGTTGACATCGAGTACAATAATCAAGTCAGTGAGGCTGCAAAAGACACTTCGAGTCATTAAGCGATAACTGAGGAACACGTTTAATGGAAGTCATAACAGAAGAATTAATTTGTGTCATGTTTCACAAGAATCAGGAACCTTTTTCACTATCCTTTATTTGTCCAGGTACAAGTCTAATTGAGATTAAAATCTCTTTTCCAAGAGAGAGCTGGCCAAGAGCGCAGGTTTTTACACTTCACAAAATCTTTATTTTATTACCTCCCTTCTGAGTTCATATAGGTTTAAAACATCAGGAAAAAAAGATGTGAAATTGTCACTTTTTACCCTTATAAATGGGTTGCAAGATTCAGTAATAAAATCTTGCATCCATCCGCATTATTCTTCGCTCTCTGAGCCAGCAGCACACTGCAGCAGCCCTACTCTCAGGTTATACGCTGCAAAAAGCCTTTCCGTTTCAATTTGTTTTCTATTTTATTCGAGATTTTCAAGTTTTATTTTATGATATTTTTTTAATGATCTTTGTTTTTACTCATTAGCTCACTTTGTTTAACTACAGCATGTGGAATAAAGAACATCAGGAATTAAGGAGATGGCCCTTGGTGAGTTCATAAAAAGTACAGAAAGAAAAGCATGCTTAAAATTCTATTTTGCATCCGGTGCTATCCTTTAAACCAGTCGCCGACCAGAACAAAAGACAGACGCTCCACAGCTTCCGGCCATATTATTCTGACATCTGCCTTTTGCAACACCACCCCTACTTCCCACAGCTTTGGGCCAACTTGTCTACAAACTTGCTAACTACTAGCCAAACAGTAGTAAAATTTGAAAAATTGTGACACAAACTAGAAACGGGGAACCTTCAATTTCAAAATAAAAGCTGTGCCTCACCACTATAGCCATCATGTTTCAACTGTGGCAACTTTTACTTTGAGGGGCAATGGTCCTTATTTCTGGTTTGTGTCATACTTACTATTGTTTGGCTAGTAGTTAGCGAGCCACTCTGCTAGCAGTCACACAGCACTGTTTACCTCTTTGCAAGCAATTTCACAGAGTGACTCCCAGTAACCATTCACCAACCAAAACACATTTTTCCCTAGCAACCTGTTGTTGCCAGATGGTCATTGACCATCTCTATGCCTGCATGAATGGGCTTCAGCAATCAGTTTGATACTGACTGCTATCAACCTCAAGCAACTATTTGCAAGAAGTCAAGGAATACATATTTTTCCTTCATAGCTGGCCTGTGTGACTTGGGCCTTAGCTGAACACCTAAAAAAAGGATTAATATTAAGATGTACCTTGTTATTATGTGCTGTATCCAAATACATTCTAATTTTTTCATGTTTTTTGTTTATTGCAGCACAGTTATTCACCACCTCATGGTGGAAGTTCATTGTTTCAAGTTTTCCCACTACATCAGTCTGCACCTGCTGATATCCAGTGAAGGGTAGGGGTTAATTACGGTCTCTTCAAACATATAAGGTATTAGGGTTCCCATTGTAAGGTTTAAGTTCTTAAGTGTATTTGTATTTGCCAGGTGTTCATACCACATCTTTATCTGAAGAAGTAAATGTGATAAATTAGGTCTCAGATAAAAAGTGCTTCCTAGGTGATATGAAAAGAATAATGCTGTGCTGGGTGATTAAACACTAATGAATCCTACAATCTGTTTTTCACAAACAAAATTACATCATTAAAAATGCAATATCTACTGGGATTCTATTGACCTATTTGCCAGGCAATGTAAGCAGTTTAAAAAATTCTAATCTGGCTAAAACAACATTGCAAAGTTGTGGTGAAAAAAATATGGTGTATCATACCACACCTTAAAGCACACACTCACTTATTCAACATCAACGCTTTCCGACACCAGCGAACTACGGCAAATAAAAGGAGGGGATATGGAAATGGAGAAATGGGGATAATTACAGAGGAATTATAGAACCAGGACACAAGAAGGGGGTCATTTAGTAAAGCTACAATTAGTGTGCATGTATCTCCATGCAGATGTATGCAGAACTAATCACATGTTTCTTTAAAGGGAAACAAGCTGTGCTCACTGAATACTGTGGATTTGCACTAACATGTGGAACTGGAGCATGATAGAGAGGTGGACAGATGCAGGAAGAGATAGAGGAAAAGAAAAAATATATTTAAACACACACACATCGACTTCATCATTGCTCCCGTTAGTGGGTGGGATATATTAGGGAGTAACTGAACATTTTGTCCTCAAAGTTGATGTGTTGGAAGCAGAAAAATGCTATCTCCAAAGTATCTCCAAAGCTGAAGGTCATGTTTGTCGGATATGTGGCTGAGCAGCCACAGACCAGTCAGGGTACCCAAGCCGATCCCTGTTCACTGCCGAAACTGCCAATAATAGACAGTAACTGGAGCATGTAGTAATGGAAGAAGATGGCCTGGTCTAAAGAACCATTTGGTTTTTTGGGGTTTTTTACATTGGGTTCATGTGTGTCACTTACCTGGGGAACACCAGTGGCAGGCGGAGGCAGTTTGATGCTTTGGGCGATGTTCTGCTTGAAAACTTTGGGTCCTGCCATCCATGTGGATATTATTTTGACATGTACCGCCTACCCAAGCATTATTGCAGCCCATGTACACCATTTCATGGAAAAAGTATTCTCTGATAGGGGATGATGCACCCTGCCACCCAGCAGAAATAGTTTGAGGAGCACAACAGCAAATTTGAGGTGTTGACTTGGCCTCCAAATTCCACAGATCTCAGTCGTGCGTCTCTGGGATGTGTTGGACAAACAAGATCAGTCCATGGAGGCCTGGTCTGCAACTTACAGGACTTGAAGGATCTGTTGCTGCTAATTCACTTGCTGCCAGATTCCACAGCACACTTTCAGTGGAGTCCATGTCTCAGAAGGTTAGGACCGTTTTGACAGCAAAGGGAGGATTAAGAGTTTACACCAGCAGGCAATAAAGCCATGCCAAGAAATGTGACATGTGAGCCGTATTGATTCTTTTAATTTCAGTAATGAGTTTCTGAGTTCTTATCAGTCCAGTTTTTAATGTCTGTCTCAAATCCAAAGATGCAGTTTCCAGGTGTAAGTTTTCGAGGAGAGGAAGACTTTCTTTATATGAAGAGATAAATGTTAAAGCCTTCGAATGCTAAGAAGGGCTTTACAATGATGCTGTGGGTTTTAAACTACAGCTGCCTTTTGTGCATTGCTTGAGGATGAGTGCAGCGAACATAAGAGGTCAAGCCTCTCCACAGGAAGATCTTATTCTGTCAGCTTTGATGTCGACACATTAAAAACTGGATGTGAAACGAGAGAAGGAAGAAAACAAATCCATCTTCGTCGTATTAAAGCATTAACTGAGGGAGGTTTTCACTCAGTCTGTGATTGAATACCTGTCTTTATACCTTCCTCCGCTGTTCACTCATCACACCCACTCACACTGTCGGGTGGTCTTTTAACACCTACCACCCCACTCGCACTTTCAGTCTCCCTTTAATTCATCGGCTCTCTCCTCAAGAGTCAGTGTTATTATTCTGGATGTTTGCTGTTGTCACAGTGCATGTGTTCTCACATGTTGTATGCGGTTTCCAACGTGTGCAGTTGTAATGGGGAGATTCAGGCTAACCCAGTAACCCAGAAATTCAAATTTATACTTAGTATCACAAATTTAGTGATTGCAGCTTGCACAGATCTGGCAATATCATGTTGGCAAATTCTGTGAGTTCTAGGACCAGATTTTTCCTTAAGGTGAAAACAATACCATCTATGCTATTGCAGCTGGAAATCACAATACAGCATCCACACACAAGATGCATCACTGAAATCACACTCTGGAACTCAGCTCGTACAAACCAGTTGCCTCTTTCAAATACAGCCACAAAACATCCACCAAGTAAAAATCTTGCATGCATTAGACAAACCCACACAACAGAGGTTCCTGCAGTTATCCACATCGCCATGGAGACGGAAGTCACTTACTGTATATGGCCTTCATATAGAAACACACACCCTTATACACACAGCTCATCTCCCCCAACACTACATATGCAGATATGATCAGGAACATTTCTTACTCATTCATTATTGTTTCTTGATTAGCTCCTTGTATTGTTTCTAGTTTCAAAGCCTCAGCTTGTAGACTAAAATAGTCCTCATCCAAAACACATTGCAGGTTCACACGTTTCTCTTTTCTGGATAGCGAGCAGGATTTGATAATGTGATAATCAGGACATGATCACTTTTTAATCTTCCTCTTACACAAACGTTGACAGCTGGATTGATTGGCTTGCTGAGCAGTAAACACTGCCCTCGGTATGGAGCCCCATGCAAGATCTTGACGCATGGAGTGAGGATGATCATGAGAAAGATGGTGGATCAACCCAAAATTACACAGGAGGAGCGTGCTTTAATGACCTGTAGGCAGCTCGGAGAAGAGTCACCTAGAACACCATTGGTAACACACTACGCTGTGATGGACTGAAATCTTGCAGCACCCGCAAGGTCCCCCTGCTCAAGAAGGCACATGTACAGACCCGTCTTCAGTTTGCCAGTGAACATCTAAATGAACGAAAGCTTAAGAGAAAGTGCTGTGGTCAGATGTAATCAAAATCAAGCTCTTTGGCATCAACTTGACCCGCCACGTTTGAAGAAATGCACGCAACAGAAGCTGAATAAAACACAATAGAAACAGAAAAAAATGCTGCAAAAGCTCACCAAAAAACCAAAACCAAATCCCCCAAAACACAAAGGAAGTGTTTTTGGGGAGACAACAATGGGACAGAACAGCTGCAGAAGTGACAAGCTAACATCTAACATCTAACACTAAATATGTATCTGAAGTATTATATGAATCATGCAATTAAAAACACATTAACTTGCATCTTTTTCCACTCACAACAATCAACACACATGAATCCTCTGCTTCTTTTAAGTCTCAGTGCAGTCCTTCACGTTTTCATTTCTGTCACTTCCACAGCTGGTATTATTGTCTCCCCAAAAACACTTCAGATGTGTTTTACAACATTTTGTTTAAACTGGAAAAAAGGGCTACATGAACAGGGTTTTTTTTCTTCGTTTTTTTAATTTAAACTGTAAATGACCAAAGATCATGCAGATGTTTTTGGCTACAGCAATACATCAAAGTGAGATTTCCCCATGTAGAAAAGTATGTTAGTGTGTTCATGCGTAGAGACGATCCGAGAGCCTTTCCTGCTCAGTCATCAGCAAAATATGTAAAGCACAAGTGTGCTGAAGTTAACATGTCTGCAGTTCACGAGTAACTTCATATCATACTGGGCATGTTAATTTGAGTCCACCACGCAGATAACATGACATTGTTCACAGGCTACAGCAGAACTGAGTAGCATCCATTCATCATAGTACTAAGTAATGCCACTGTTCTCCGTACAGGAAGTGAAACGAAGAGACAAAGTGAGAGAAAGGAGATCAAAACAGAAAGGCACAAAAAGAGAAAACGTCAGGATAAAAAGAACATCTGTGAAGAAAACACTGCGGATGAATTAGTGTGCTCCACCTCTAGTTCATACAGGCACCGAAGAACAAGCGCCCTGATGCACGCTGCATCAGGCGAGCTTACACATAGTAATGTGTGAGACATGAGTGAAGCTGAGGATTTGCTCAGGCTCAGTAATAATCAGTCTGACACCCTCTCTCACTTTCATTCTCTCAGTTATGTTTTTACGTCTCTCTGCATCACAATCTGATGGTAATTCAGAGCAGTTCCATTGTCGTGTCAGCAAAATGTTGAACCTGATGTAAAAAGAAGACAAAAAGAAGCCAACGCTGTTTTCAAAAAGCTAAATGTTAATGTTTTCATTACAATACGCCAGAGATCAAAGCCAATGGCAGGCAGCAGTTGGTTGCAGCGTGATGTGCTCAGAGGTTTTTATCACCTTTGATTTTTAAACTTCCACACTTCTTTGAGCGCAAAGCTCTACATCATTAACATTTTCCCAGGATCTGTGATTTGCAATAGAGAGAAAAAGAGGGGAAGTCATGCTGGAGAAATTACTAGAGCCCACAAAGAACTGCTTCTGACTGTTGTGTGAAATAAAGGTGCAATTCAGCTCACATACCAATGATGGAAACATATGGCAATGCCAGGCTTAGATGTACTCACAGCCAGCAGCAGTAAAAATACCAGCTACTCCTGTTATGTTTAAGGCAATCAAAGAAATGAATGTTTTGTAGAGTAAATACGGTTTTGCTTTCACTCCCTAAAGCTGTTAAAAGCACAATTACTTTGAAATAGCACACTTATAAGCTTACACCAGCTATTTAAGTGGTTGCCATATGCTTTTAGCCGTTAAATACTAACAAAAATTCTCTCTGTACTCACATAATGTCAAGTAAACTGCTTCAAAGCTAACACCATAATATATCTAAAACCAAGCACGTTCCAGATCGTCTCAGTATCACCACCTCTCATACCATGAAACATGGCTGCACTTTTCTTTTCTTCTTATTTAAGACACAATAACTCTTGCAGACAGATCAGGGAGACAGTGTGATGTAGCCAGGAGGAGGCTACGACAGCAGGCTTCTCACCCTGCATACTATACTGGTTAATGCTTAACAGGCATGAACAATTCACAGCTGATTTAAAGCATCCTGAACCCTTTAAATTAAAGACGTTTTGATTTAATAGTTAATATGGCAGGTGGAACAAAGGTTAGGGTACTGTAGTCTCAAGTTGTTACAGATGGATGAGTGGGATTTAAAAGTTCAATTTGGGATCAAAATGCAAAGCTTACTGCTGCATCAGGGAGCAATTAAGTGCTCGCATTTTGCACATATTTTTGTAAGTGTGCTGTTGTGAGAATACTTCTTGAAATATGTCTTGTCATAAGATGGGATCAAGCTTATTTAAAAGTTAACTGGCAGCAGAGTAGCCCAAGTCCAAGTTTTTACTGGGGTTGATAACAATTTCCACCATCATTGCTGTTTATTATTAAAGCGCATATTTTGTCTTCTTATACCTGGAGCCATAATTTGAGCAAATCTGAGCTATTAGCCCATAAAATGGGTCTTCTGACTATACAGAAATGTTGGTTTTGACAGTCTGTCTGTTTCTGTCCCAAAAAAAGTCCACCTTAAACAGGTAAACAGTAAATGCATCTTGAAAGTTAAAGCACAAACAACAGAGGCTTTGTGTACAGTACTTTTTAAGAACCCATTTTTTAAGGCGCCTTATAAAATACTGCTTTTCATCTCTCAAATATTGAATTATGCACTCGATTTGACAAATATCAAGGTGACGTATTCACAGTTTGATTTATCGCTGCTGCTAGCAGGGACAAATGGTGCCATGCACAAATGTATTTAACTTCACGTTTCCTGACCAGTGGGGCCATAATCAGTTAATGCAGCAAAAGAGCTGTCAGGAGATGTAGTGTGAAAAAGACAGGCATCCTGAGGAGATCAGCTGTTACACACACACAGACACACATAGAGCATTTTGGCTGATGGACATGTCGTTTCAACACTGGCACAGCTGTCAGGATGCAGAGATTTTTAGCTGGAGGCGAGAGAGAGCTGTGCAGCTTTGTTCTGCTTTTTGGCACAGTTTTCAACTTGTGTGGTTTGAAACAATGTCAAAGGAAGCATAGTAATGTTTGCTTTTTGTCATGCATCGCACTACAGCTTACAGAGTGACAGTGTGTGTCCCCTCTGAGACTTTCGGCACTATCCACTTCTGCATCTTCTATAATTAAGAAGAGAAGAAGGTCAAGAAGACCACCAGCACTAGCATATAACTCAGCTGATCATTGACCAATGACCCTTTTATTATCCATGCTTTATATTTAACAGGCAAACATTTTATCCATATATCCATTATGTTGTACTGTGTAAAAGTCGCGTGGCACCCCTCATTTCTTTATATTTTGCTGGGAAATTGGGAAATATGTGCAGCAATTTACTGAAACATGCACAAACATACATGGACAATATATTAAAAAATACTGCTTCTACAATTCTAAAAAGCTTGAAAGTCAGTATTTAGTATGACCACCTTAATTCCTTAACACATGCTTAGGCAAACTATCTAGCTGTAAGTAGTTTATCCAGAGTGGAAAGTCTCTGAAAATCTTCAGACTTCAGAAAGTTTGAGAACTATTGCTCGAGTCCAATTTAAAAGATTACAAAAGACTCTGGCTCCCTGGAAGCAAAATGTAAAAAAATAATGGGTGACTCAAAACTTTTGCACTGTACTGTATCTCTTCTTGGTCTACGTAAATTTGGTGCACGAACTTTCAAGAAATCAAGCAAATGTCCTGCTGCTGTTAGAATGGTAGAAGCATCAAAATTAGCTAAATGTTGCACTTTAACTTGAGAAACCAAAAAAAGACTTAACAACTTGAAAGAGAACAACTTGTTTGTGGTAACTGCTAAGAAGCCTGTTTCTGGGATGAAGGATTAATTACCAGCTTCGAGAGGGACTAATGAATCCTTGGAGGATCAACACGCTGATAACCACGAGCACTAATAACACGGCTAGTGCGAATAAAGAAGTGTAATTTTTTTTTGCTTACATAAGCTAAAACACAGTTGGACACTGAACAGAAGAAGTACCTTAGCAATCCAAAACCATCTGCAATACCGGGCTACTTTACTTACACCAAAACAGTACACCAAAAACACTGACAAACCATCCGGGCACTTCCTTTATAGACAGAAGTGAATGAACCACTTACCTCTTTACCCTTTGAAAGTCTACTAGGAGAAACCCTTGAACTTCTTTTCTTTGTGGTTTCTGCCGTGTATCAGAGCTGCTTACAGAACAAAATGACTGGGCATGCATCAGATGTTAGTGACAATGGTCTCTGCCTGTGCAGCTACACTTTAAAAACATCTGGAAACTATTCTATTAATAGTCAAAACATCTGTATTGATATATACCGAGGTGTCACAACTTGTCATTAAGACTACAAGGAATGTCTCCAAATGTCATCTTTATGGGTTAAAGAGTTGACCATACTACTCTCAACTCTGATACATCTTATTCTCTCTCCAAAGGTGTCAAATAGTGCTGTTTTATCACAGCAGTATGAAACACATACAAAAGTCATCCTTTAGTCTGTCTGTGACAGTACTGGATGCACAGACACTCCTATTTAAGAGAACAACAGAATCTACATACGGTTAGGTTTAGGTGGTTTGAGTTAAAATGCAGTTTTTCATTGGTTTTTTTTATTAAAAAAAAGAAAAAAGAAAAGAAAAAAAGACAAACTGCCAAATGCCCCGGACCAAATGCCCAAAAGTGACGAGCTGGGACTGGGCTCAGTATCTAGCATGCTACTGGGATCTAATTAAAGAACAACAATGAACGACAAAGTCAGCTGCCACTGACTGTGTGATATATTTTGCACGGCTACGCACAGAGAGCTGTTATTCTTATCAATTTTTGTCACATATGAGATAAAAGGTTTGAAGTCAGCGCCAGTTTCAGCTGTGGACCTGTCGCTATAATTAATAGTAGCTCCTATCACCGCCTTACAGGACGCTCAAGGACAGAGAAACAGTTCACAGATAATCACAGTTTGTTATTCCTCCCACAGTTCAATATGATAAGCACCCATGGGGATTTACTTGTATAGTTTGTAGATTTGACACACCTCTTTCTTCTCTTTTTCATTTTTGCCTCCCTTTTTGCTTTTCTCTGCTCCTCTAATCATCCCAGCATCACTTGAGTGATTTAAATAGAGGATTTGCTACCTTTGAAAAGACTTTAAACCCACCCGTCAAACCCCCATGAAGGCTCCTTAGAAGAGATTTATTTTATTATTTAAATTATTCCGTTTAGCAGTGATCTAGAGGAATATGAAAGTACAGTAGTTGTGAGGCTTGTTAAGTTTTTTTAGGAGACATGTAACAAAAAAAAATAATAAATTATGAACCACAGTTTTCTCTTAGATCATCAGTTATGATGAAATCAGTACCAATTAGTATAACATCTTCACCACCTACTCTTACATCAGCAACTTCTTAAGTAATTATGACACCGAGCGTGCTTCCAGCCACATACTTTTAAGGAGCGCTGTCAGCATGTGCGTAACATTGACTGATATGGACAACACAAAGAGCAGCAACAAAAACAGCAACCACAAAACACAGCCCACATCTCCATAACTGGAGGTCTGACTGTGCTTCCTTAACTATGTCACGTTTTTTCAAGTTGTATCCTTCTTCCTTTGCTTAATAGCACTCAGCTGGAGAATTAGTGCCACCAGCTGTTTATCTCAGTCAGCTATTACTGATATTTGCATAATGGTTGTTAATGAGAACAGACATCAAACTGCATTGTTTTGTCAGTTTCTGGGAATTTGCTCAAACTTTGCACAATATTTGAACAGAAACCCGATAGAGCTCGCCGTTTATTCTGCTTTTATCACATCACATCACCCTCCATGTTTCCAATACAGTTATGTCTATTAGTCCTCCGCTGGCTTCAGTTGCCTTTTTCCGTTTACCCTCAGCTTTATCTGCGGGTTTCTTGCCAATCTTGTGGGGACAAGTAACTAGTCTGTTCACACAGTTTACACGCTGTGTTAGAACGAGGGTTTGGTTAAAGTCAGCTGTGACTGTTTCAGGTTAGAGTGAGTCTCAGTTAGTCATGGTGATGTCCTCTAAAATTATGTTAAACAGGAGTATGTGTGTGTGTGTGTGTGTGTATGTCTTTTAAAGTGTTCCAAATTGAATGATGGCACTATAGAGTCGAGGACACGATTACCATAGCAACAAGCATAGATAATGCGTTGGTTAGGGCTGCTGAGTATTTGTTGTTTGGTGGTTTTGGAGCGGGACCAGCAGGCAAAGAATTCCTTCCTTTATTCATTATCATCTTTCTCGTTTCACAGCTCCTCCGTAGAACGCCACAACACATGGACACTTTTTTTTCCCTTTTACAGAAGTTGCTAATCCGGCCTTTCACAACACTGTGCAAGCTCTCAGCAGGCAATGTACAGTAACTGAGCTGACACCAACCCTCTTCTGCCAAATTAGCAGTGTGTGAATTAGCTCATGCAAAAGCTTGCCCAGTTTTCACAAAGCCTTCATGTCTTTTTCATTGCAACACATGTTGTAAGGTCATCGGGAATTAGCTTTTTTTCCTGCCAAGTTTTTCAGATTTTTTTTTCTTTTTCTGCCACATACAGATCTAAACAGATCTAAACCAGTGACAGCTTTTTAGTTGAACAGTCTCTTCTTCTTTCTACCAACATAAATGTGAATATTCAACCTTTTCTTCATACTTATAAGCAGAAACACTGATAAATAAGCAGCTTTCTGTGAGCGTGTCATTTTTCTTGTTACGAATATTTGCCAGTTTATCTGAATTTGCTGTATTTCTACGCCACTGGTTTGCTGCGTGTCAGTTACTCATCCCTGGCATTGCCTGTAACCCATTAAACTCCTCGTATCATCTACACATTAGACATTAAAAGTCTGTGTCACGATCCCAGCGTTTTGAGTTCATACATATATATTGATGTTTATGGTTTATGTTTAAGTTTATTAGGTTCTCTAAGTTCATTTCTATTTTGCCTAGGTTGCTTTGTTATAGTTTGTTATCTTTGAGATTCCCCTTGTGTCTTCCACCCCTGTGTTTAAGTCTCCCTTGCCCTTCATGTGTTTCATGTCTGCGCGTCTTATGTTGTCAAGTTCATGTTGACATATCTGCGTCTCATTATGTTTCCTGTTTTATTTTGAAGAGGTTTTGTGTTTCTGTGTTCAATGTGTTTAGCTTTACTCTTCCCCTGTGATGTCCTTATGTTCATATGTGTCAGCTGTTTTCCCAGGTGTTTCCACTTCCCCTGATCACCTCCTGTGTGTATTTAGTCTATGTGTTTTCATTCATTTGTTGTCAGCTTGTCTGTTGTGTTCCATGCTGTGTTTCATGGAATGCCCCAGGTATTCATGTAACTCATGCCCAGGTTTTTTCATGTTCCAGTTTAGGTTAATATTCAGTTTCTTATTGGTTCGCCTTGCCCTTTGTTTTGTAATGTTTATTCAGCCTTATTAAACAGCTCACCTTTTGTTAACTCATTACATTCCATGTTCCATTTTGTCTGCACTTGGGTCCACTATTCATAATTCACACAGTCAGCTACTCAGCCAGACTGTGACACATACAGTAACATTAAAATGTAATGGCCAGTTTTTGTCAGTTGAATATTCACAATTACCTGTGCATTTTAAAAAAAAATTTACATCTATTTTTTTTTCACTAGCTAGTTAAAGCTCTGATTCACATAAGATTTTCCTGCTGCTAAAGTTTGATACTGAGGTTTAAAAAAGAACAAAAAAACAACTGTATTTCTTTGTTTTTTAAGCAAAACTCAGATGTCCAGTTAACATTGCTCATCTACAGCCATCGCTAAACTGAAACCGAATGACTCTCCATCACCTGCCCAGAAGGGGATTTGAAAACTTGGGGGGGGGGGG
>VVHJ01029006.1:5170-24455 GCA_015107715.1 Tylochromis polylepis
TGTTTGTGACCTATTGGTTCATTCCAGTAGCCTTACCTTACTGAATGTGTGTTTTGAGGTGTTATTTCAAACTAGTCTGCTTACCTGATGAGTCCTGCTGTGCAACCGAGTGATGATCTGTGTTTACACTGCATGGGGTTTCCTTTGGTGATGTGCAATGGGTTTAATGAGCGGGATACGAACAGTATAAACACCTTAAACTAAGCATGCTTCCGTTCATCTGATAGCTGAATGAAACACAGGTGTCTGTGGTAGCTTAACAGACTAAAAAAAGTACGTGACATTTCTTTCTCAGATGCCTCGCTGTGCTGTCATAAAACAGAATCAATGACAGGTCACAGAGATGTCTCTGTTACCTTCTGCCCCCGTGTGCGTCTGTTTATTGGTAAGTAGTAAAAAAAAAAAAGAAGAAGAAGAAGAAGAAGAAAAGACTTCATTTATTTAACTTGGAATTATGCTACATGGATAAAATCAATTAAACAATTTCACACTGCATAAATCACAGTAGACCAATTAAAATGTTTAAAATGATTAACTTACCTTTCTTCTTTTATTTATTCATATATATATATATATATATGACCCTTAAAAGATGATAGTTATCATTTTAGTGCTTGGATGTCAATAGTTTATCATGGCAAGTCATTGATAAAAATAATAAAATTGAAAAGTTGATCCGGTGTTCAAATAATGGTGCACGATGTAAACTGGCTGTGGTAAGAATAAACCTTTGTGCTGGCTCCACAGTTTACTCTACTCATGTTTTTGTGAATGATACGCAGCATACACAGCATTAGGCTTATGGCCAAGTAGACACTGAAAAGTCAGTTTATAGAAAATAATATGTTCTCTCAGAGAACTCTTAGTCAGACAGTCTTATAGCTTATATCTACCATTGTTCCAACTTCTTTGTGACAATTCCTGATAAATAATCATCATCTTCACTCCTTTGAACCTGCTTAGAGTCGTGTAGCTATAATATCATTATTAATCATATAAACAATATTAAAAAACACAGGTTTAAGTTTGTTTCTTTCGTTATTTTATATAAGGGGGTTAGAATGGCCAGAAAGGCCAACGTATAAGTGATACAATTCTAGCACTATAACACTCCACACTACACAGACATGGCACAGCCCAAATCCAATCCAAATGTATTTGGAACTGTTAGCTAAAAGATCTACCTTGGGTACATAGATAGATCCTGTGCCGAGATGCACATCAAATTGGTCACAGAAGGAAAGAAGCACACTCCTCCCCCAGAGAGACCAGCGCAGATACAACAAATCAAACAGGTTGCCAATGTTCCACGAAGCCCACAGAGCATGACAGCGCCCAGTGCTACACTACTTATTCAATATCTTACTCCGCAAAACAAATTGCCAGAAAAGCAGTGCTTACCCCCACTTCAAGGCCAACCAAGTGTCAGACATAAAACTTCGGTGGGATGTTACACATCAAGCTAAATCTTTCACAACTCAGTGGCTTCAGTCATCAACTGGGGAAAATTCTGCATCATGAATACTAAATGATGATCATGGTATTCCTCCTGAGTTCTGGCAGACATGAGATATGGATAATGGAACAAACTGCTCTGCTCAGTCTCTCGCCAGCTAGGCAATACATTTTTCATACAGCTTATGTGTAAAAACAGTGCAGCCTACACGTTATAGCAGTCAAAGCTCTATAGCAGAATTTCGTTGGTCTTTTGAAGGCAAGCTAAACAGTACATGCCAACAAACATGTTTCCTTTTTATTAAAAAGAAAACATGTGGGCTTCGTGTTATTTGAAGAATATCTAACCACTTGCTCATTTGTTAAATTGGTTAAAGTATTAGCAATGAGTTTATGTTGAAAAATGATAAAATACATTCCTACATACTACCCAGCTGCAACATTCAAATTAAGAGGGGGAAAAAAGAGCAAACACAGAAAGATACAGGAACATGTCTCTGACCTCGCTCAAATGCGAGATTTTTATGCAGTGAGATGAAATGCCCTTGAAAAAGAGTGAAATTGCCAGCAGGCCCACATGGGAGTAGAAGAGAGCGGATGACGGGGCCCTGGGTACCATGTTTAGGAAATGTGGGTGGGAAAGGTTCCTTCCTATTTCAACAGCTACAGCTTAGGTGGTATTCAACAAGCCACTTAATCCCCCGCCACTCCAGTAGAGGTTCAACAACTGCAGATAGTTGAGGAAACTCTGGACAACTCCCAGGCACAAAGTAGAGGTGGGTATGTGAGTGGGGAAAGTAGGAAAGCACAAGAGTGCTTATCATATTTACCCAGGTAAAAGAAAAAGTCATCAAAACAGGCATACCATGAAAAATAGAGTCACACCTGCCATATTTATAATTTTATTTTTTTATTATCTTAATTGATTCTATTATTTTTCTTAGCATTTTATCTTATCTGTTCTCTTATCTTCTTTAAATTCATTTTACATCGATTCACTGAGTGCTGCTCATGCGCCAAATATGCAATTTTGCCAGAAAAGGATAAATCCTCAAATTCCATTAACACGCCCCAAATACACAGACTCAGAAGGTCAGTGTGTCTCATAGGTCATCTCTCACTAGCCATGCTATAAATGATTATGTGTGTGGACTGACTTGATGTGAAAACCATTAAAAAGACTATTAAGAATGATTTGGCCCATGGATATGGAAACTGACCGGTTGGATTTAAACAGTCAGTAACTCGGCTGCCTCATTGAAGTCTTCTAGCTCACTTTAATATACGCACAAATAATGACCCGAAAGCCTCTTTAAGTTTGGCCATAACCTTGCAGCATCTCCAGATGCTTGCGTGACAGCTATTAGGTTTTATAAAGCCTTTTCATCACTCCACCAAAGCACTCAACAGCAGCACTGGGGTAGAAAACCATTCAGGTGTGTTTCAGAGATTTATCGATCTGCTAATGAGGAAAAAGTGAGTGGCGAGGTCGCTCTGTGAAAATCTCTGCGGGGGGTAGTGGGCTAGGACGAGCAACAGTCAGCACAAATCAGCGTCTAAGCTTAAGCAGTGTTCTGAGCTATGGTGGATGCAGTGTGCCTACCCCTTTTGCTAAAATATTATTTTTTCTTACAGACATATCTGTATGTACTACATAAATAAAAAACAATTGTTGGAAATTGTTGCCCGGAAAATAACTACAGACATATTTTTCTTTTTTCAGTAACGAGAAACAAATACTGCCTGTTCATAGACATGATGGGTATCAAGTTCTCTATTTGTCCAATATGATGCATGTGTGTGAAAGAAACAAAAACAGAACAATGGTTTCTTTCACATGGATTGTTGTCTTCCACCTAGAAAAAACGCAGTTTAAGGAAAAGAGAGAGAGACAGAGAGAGAGAGAGAAAATCGCTAACTTTTTCAGCTTTCAGGGAAAAGGCGAGGGTGTCTAGGTCAGTGCAGGTCAGTGGCTAACAAGCTCCTAAGAGACATATTGGTTGAGGGTTGGCGCTGGAGTGGTCACATTAGTCAATGTGCCATGAGAGAACAGAGTGGAAAACTCAGTGGCTGTAAAACTTTTCCTTCCAGCAGGACAAATGTACAACAAGACTGGGCATTAACCCTAAACTCTGGAATATCTAGTGTCCCCATATAACTCTTAAACCTTGTCTTGTGCTAAGAATGACACAGTATAAATACCCAGAGGGAGAAATATATGCAAAATATACTGAACTCTATTATACATGCAACGTTTATGTAATAGCTGAAATTGGCTGTACAGCTCAGCGGTCTCATTTTTAAAAGAGTGCGTAGGATCCGTATTAAATCACAGGTGAGCAGAAGAGCCAAGAATAGCATGCCCCTCACACAAAGGGAGCATTGCATGGCCCTTTCTAAATGACACTCTACCTCTCAATGTGTACATGTGGAGCAGTTATGAATCCAGTCTTCAATCCATAAACGCTCAATACAAAGCACCTAATGGATGTTGATGCATAGAAATGAGGCTGCTGATCAATGGTACATCCAATCATGCGGTCCTCTTCCACTGACAGTGCAGCTATCCTGCATCATTACGCATGAGTGGCACCATGGTATTTGTATGTTTGCAGCAAATACTGCAGGAGATGATCCATAGCTTTCCCAAAGGATCGTGATAAACAGTGGCATCACACTGATAACCCTCAGATACCATTTGAAAATTAAATACTGCTGAATGCATGAGTTTTTTTGTTGTTTTTTTTAACAATAAACTGGGTCTAGATTAAGATATGCACCTTTAGAAGGATAATGATTCTGGTAGAGCATCAAATGCTTTCTTTCAAGACTGTAAATTCATATGATCAATACGTGCTGGTGGTGAAGCTGTTACAGTAAATGTAGATTTTACATACAGAAGCTAAATTCAAGCTAGCATTGATTTTGGGTTTTTTTGCATACAGTTACAAGATGCTGTTGAAAAAAAAAGCACTGTTCTGCAACTGAATGTCTTAATAACTGAATATTATGCCAGATTATAAATATGATTATGATTTTAACACGAGGTCAAAACCATTTGCTTAATATTGGGGAAAGCAAGCTACCTTCCTGAATCCTGGCACCTCATAGCATCATCTTGCATTTCAGCTTCTGAGCTACTGACCCTGAGTGTTAGCAGCATACAGTGCAGCCATCTCTTCTGTGCTCCCAGGTTTGGGAACGTAATGGATAGATGGTGAGTGGAATTTACTTTGAGATTTAATTTGGCTTATAACTATAGTGTCATGACTCACTGGCACAAATAATGTGATGTGAAATGAAATGTGTGAGTTGGGCAGTTGTGATCCCTAGAATTTAATGTTTACACTCTGGCTTCAATTCCCCACGTCGCCATCTATGGCACTGATTTCTTTTGTCTCGAAAATGTTCCTACGCCTCTTTCACGCCTCTTTTTGTGCATTAGACACATTTAGAAATGAGATCTCATGCCCTTTAAGTATATCAAAATTACTAGAGGACATTCTCAACCCAATCCTGCACGCTTCTTATTCACACATCCGCTAACAGTCATTCATGTCAAAATTTACAAAGCAAATGCTTTCCTCTGGCAGTGACATCACCAATTTAAAGGAGTTTGTGAAGGCTAAAAGTCTAAACAACCAAAAGGGTTTACCACATGATTGCAGCACAAACAGTATTTGTCACTACAAAAACTGAGTACATGGAGTTGTAAACTGAACCAGGGCAGGGTGTAAATCATTTTATTTATTATTAACATTCAGTGGATTTATGTCACGCTGATGTCTTTTTTTAAAAAATATTTTAATTAAAGCTTCCATAATATGCAATGAAGTTCCCATTTGGCACAAACTGTAAATGTCTTTTTCAAATTTACTGAAAAATACTGCATTGCTTTGAACATTTACATGACTACCTTATTGGCTGACGTTGAAATGATATGATTTACACCTTTTACTGGATGCAGCACAATCTCAAAACTGTAGAAGGAGGAGCAAACTAAAAATGCTTAACTAATATATTAGTGCTACATGTCATAAAAACAAGAACACACAAATATTTTTAAAAAAATATGACAAAAACTTGTTTAAAACAAAAACATTAAACTGTTATTTATATTGTTATAGGCAAATAAACTGAATTCACATTTTTATACCCAAATATGGGCTGGTACACTGGACTTCTCTAAGAAGTCAGAAATTAATCAAGCATAATAACTGTAATCTAAAATCTTAATCAAAAAATAATAAGGTGCTTAATTAGTTTTTCTGCATTTTTTTTAAAATAAATGGTACATTTGAAAAATTATCTATATCAACTCTTATTACATTTTAGCATTAAAAATATAATTTCATTTAAAGAGCTTGCGCATACTTTGAAAGTGTTCATCTTTTTCCAAACTATAGACTTCAAACTACACCTTTTTAAAACTGTGACAGCTATTTCAATCCTGTATGTTCAAACAGGTGAGCTTTAATGACAGTCAACATAGGTACGTGTTGAGTTAAAACAACACTAGTGTGTTGTGTCAAAATAAAGACATCCATGTGTTCCACTAACACTAAATAAGGCTTCTGTCATGGATGCAAATTTTAACTCAAAATTAAAATCTTGTGACGATTTCTATTCCACAAATATAGCAGAGTGAACAGAAGAAAATGAAGAAACCCTTTCGGGGAAGTTTGTAGTTTCTGTAAAATTATGTGGCCACAAGCTGACAGTTAATATTGGAAATTATATTGAGCAGACAGACGATCACAGGTTACAATTTAATTCTAAGTAAGGAGCACAGAACACACACAATCACCAAGACTATACCTCCAAGCCAAGCTCCAAGTTACTAACAATGCTCAGAAATTTACTGATGGTGCGACATGTCTTGTTCCTCAGCAGCTAGGAACATTGTAAAGGTAGTGACCAATGAACGTGTACCACATGCTGGTGTACGGAATATAGTTGAGCTTATGTTCGCAAACACCGTGTTACTGAGAGTGCTGTGAAACCTCTGCTAACCCCTGAGAGTAACACTAGCCATCTTGTGAAAATGTTCTCAGAATATGTAACTGTGTTTCAACAACTCGTTAAAAGAAAAAAAAAAATCTCTGTAGCACAATTACACTATTCTAACAACAAAAATCTAGCATTTGTAATTTGGCTTTTCATATAGCTCAATGTCTATAAGAACTATTCCGCAGCACATTTGAACTCCACAAACTGAAATCCAAACACAACGTAACTACATTGCTCCAGGTGCACATTTTGTGCCTGATGGCTCTGGGTCTCTGTATAGTCTCTGTATAAGCAGTATAAGACTGTTAAACTCCTTATACAGTAACATTTTAACCATTCATATCATCTGGGAGCTCAGAAAGAGGGCGGGGTGGTACAAATTGAACTCATTCTGTAATATTAACCATAACACACTTGTTTGGGTAATGATCATGTTAACTGCTACAATAATATTTTCACCCTTTTGTTATGATGGCAGATGTAATATATTCATAATTAAAAGCAAATTAAGTGGTTTTGTTAATCCTTGAAGGATAATTACACTCTCTGTTGTCCTAATGTAATAAATGACACAAAGCTAACTTTCTGTCGTAGCCATGATACAAATTTCACATTGTGCTATGAATTGAGAATTAATTAATGATGAGATGTCTTTTACAAATGTCCACAGTTACATTCATGCCTGCATAGGGATGTTGACGCTAAATTATTAGGTGAACAGCTGGTAGATATAAGTGTATATCTACCCTCACATCTAAGTCAAAACTTGGTGAAGAATACAAAAGAAAATTTTTTCCCCCCCTTTCTTCTTCCAAACATAACTTCAGGCAATAGCGTCCTTCACTTACAAGAATTCATGTCTGGTTTCCCACCAACAAAACAATATCAAAAAATGAGCTTAACTGCTTTCATTGGGAGACCGTTTCAGCATTTCCTGTCACTTCTTCGTATTCCACATTTTTTCCATTTCACGTTTAAAGATAGCCACTGAGAAGCTTCCAGTAGTCGACTATGAGAGCAAGCTTTGGTGATGTAAGCTGTCACAGCAATGTGTTGCTAGGCAAAGAAGTAGAGGGAGTTTCTAAGTGCTGCGGTTACTGGGTGTTGACATTTCTGTCTGCCTGCCACCGACAAGATGGGCTGTTCTGAGTAAACACTGCCAACAATAGCAGAAGATTGATATGCAGAGGCTGCTGCTCTTTGAACCTTGGCACTGCCTTTCTTTGACCCTGCCAAGTTGCTCTATTTCTCCATGTGTCTCCATGCTATTCTGCAACTATTATTGTCAAGCTAGTGTCTTACCTTGTCAATTATTTGGCAGGGCACAGCTGATAACTGACATAGAAGCAGCTTCACAGAAAAAAAAAAATCTCAGCTGTCTGCAGATGTTATGTGACACATTCTGCAACTTATGACACCTAATTCAGTATAAGGGAAAGGCCAGAATGAGAGGTGCCCAGCACTGAAACAATCAGTTGAAAATCAAAGAAATGAAGAGTTGAAAGTGACCAAAACATAATTCATTAACAACATTACACATCTTGCTCTTGACTCAGTAAGGCCCCAATCACACAGGCCTAGAGACAGGTTCTTGACCCTCTGGCAACCACCAGGGTGAAAAATGAATATTTTATTTTCTGACCAGTTGCTGGATGTTGCTGGCAGTCTTCCTAATGCCCCATTTATGCAAGCCAAGATACCAGTCAGTGTCATTACCCTGGTATTCACCGGTCTGTAGGGAAAAGTGGGTATTCTGTGGCTTGTTGGTAAATTATTGCTGGAGGTTGCTTGATGTTGCTAGAATGAATCTGGTCACAGAGATATGCACTGTTGCACTGAAAAGCTCCTTGCAATTTCTTTGGTCATTAGCAGGTCGTCGTGGTCACCTGTAGGTTGTTTGGAAGATGTTGACTTGTCCTTAAAGAGTCGTACATTACTGATCGAACCATGGGGAAACTGTAAGAAGTGCAGCGCAAACTGGAGAACATCTGACTTCAGATGTAAATGTTGTGCTGGTTTCAGCGTAAAGCACAACTTTGACTTTGATGGCACCCCCGTGTTTGACTGTATTATCCTTGCTCCAGTTAATATCTTCCTTGCTGCTCCTGAGTTCCACCTCCAATCCACAATGCTGTCACTGTGATGCTTTGGTTATTAGTCAGCAGTGTCGGATGTTTTGATGAGTTCGAAACAAAAAGTCTCAACAGTGGGACCATATACAATTAGATCCGTGGTGTTCTAAACTATATGTCCAATTAATTTACAGTTATAATTCACTCAAGTTCTACAATCTGCACATCTCAGGGATTATTAAAATAAAAAGGAGCCACTTGAGAGGTTACGGGAAACATTTGCAAATCACATATTTTTATTTAGGACTTTATATCATCTTATGTCACCTTGTCTTTCTGAGTTGCTGAGTGTAGTTTAATGAGTGAAATAAAGATTCATATCCATTAAAATTTTCTCTAAAACACAATGAAATCTAAAAAGGTACATGGGTCTAACTACAATGATTCAATTGGAAAACTTTGCACATTTTATTGTGGCTGGATTATGTCTGTGTTAAAGATGTTTGCAGGAAGTAGGAAGGACAGGAAGCATGGAAAAACAGACAGGGGAAAAAAAAAAAAACAAAACCAACACAACCAATACCTGCCTGAAGAGGCAGAAATATGGCATCGTGGAGCTGAGTGAGCAACTCTGATGGTGTCCTATATTTGAAATAGTGTAGTGGGGCAGTCAATCTGCTGGTCCGGTCACAGGTCACCAATGGTAGTGTCTGGCTAAATAAAGTAGGCCCTCTCAGCTAAAAACAGCTTCTTGTAACGGATACTCAAGCAGCTCGGGCCAGTGTCATTAATACACACTATGTGGTGCAGTGTGTCTGTTTTAATAACACATTTTCACAAAGAGACAAGAGATCCCCCTCCCTAAAGCCTCAAATTTCTGAGCAGGACATGTGTGGTCAAGGTTACACACAGAGCACATCACCCTCTGGGTAAACCCAAGCTCTGTGGCGTGCATTTAGTAACACAAGCCTGTTCTCTACATGCAGTACACCTGTGTCCTAGTTGGTAGCCCCAAATGTGTCGAGCAAATAAGTTCACAGTATGGAATGCAGAGCTAGTTTGCCTCAAGAGCCACAGGAGACCCCACCCCTCATCTCCCAACAGGCCATCTTTCCTCCCGTTTTTCATTCGTATGCTCATTTACAATCTCTGAGCAAAACTGTTAACCTGTTGCAAAGGTGAATTCTTAATGGAATCTTACTTAAAGTTTGGTGAAATTTTAAAAGCCATCTGTCTTTGAGTGCATTTTTCTTGTTGCATGTTAAGTACTGCAGAGTTTAGGCCCTCCAGGATGGCAAAGGGAACCAGAAGTAATAAAACTGTGTGTCTCTTTGTAAACAAGCTTAGGGCCCGACCCGGCATCATTAATCCCTCTGCTGTAGGTTTGCGGGCCCTGAGGCAAGTCTGCCCCACAAACACACTCTTTTCAGGTTTGTTGTAGTCTCCGTTACAGTGCCACTTTGCCTTTCTCACCTCTCAGATCTATCACTCTTTCACTCAGTCTCTGGATGTCTCTCCACTTCTCTAGCTTTATACTCCCCCACTCCCCCACCCACCCACCCACCCATGAATACTTCTCTTTGTCTCTCTGGGCTTTCCTTCACTTCAAGGATACTCATCCACCAAGTCAGCATATTGTGGCAGACAAAGGTTTCTTGTGTGAGTGTTTGTTTTCTGCCAGTTTACCTCGACAGCGGAGAAGCTGTCATTCTCTGTCCCTTCAACCTCCCCTGCATGATCATCTGTTTCTGCTGGTACGAGGTACCAGTGCAGGCCACCCGCTTCCTAAGCAGTCAATCTAAGGGAAAACTGATACGCTTTCACTTTACAGCTCTGAATTAATGAAGAGCTTTGATAGCAGTTTGATGGGTGATTCAGAGCAGACGTAGACCATTTTTGCCTTTTTTTTAAAAAAAAAACAAAACTGCTTATCACCTTCATACAAAAAATGAATACTCTGAGCTTTTCATTAAAGATATCATGTTGCTATCATGCTGTACATAAAAGTTTCTCATGGGAATAAACTTACACAGTTCAACATTTACATTCCACAAAGTACTTTGTAATGTATTTTTAGAGGGCATTAACTTTAACTTTTTTTTAGCACCTTGCTTATATTAATTATTATAAAACACAACAAAAAGCAAAGAGGTATTCATCCAAAATTTTTAAAAAAAAGTAATGCATACAATGATTAACTACAATTAAAACAATTCAAAACATGCTGATTACAGCTCACTTGGGACAAAAAAGGTTATCTGGGTAAATCTAAAATACTCTATTTCAATTCAAAACAGCACATTTAAATAAAGTATTTCCCTCTGTGCTTGTGCTTATAACACACAAATCCTTTTTTGACATTCTATCTTCTCATGTAGGGCAGTGTCTAAAGGTAATGTTCACTATCCATCGATCAGAGGATTATTTAGTTTTGGTCTGTAAAACACCAAAAAAGATAACACAAATGTAGCTCTTCCAGCTGTCCACACCTCAGATCATAAACTTACACTGTCATATTTGAAAAGCAACAACATCTGAGACATTTCAGAATAGTGAAAGCATTGGTTTTTTGTGTGCATCTGTGTTTGAAAATGCATAAACAAATGACAAAAGAGACTCAGAAATGCAAAATGCATCACGCATACTGTAGCAGTTGAAATGTCAATGTGCTGAGGTTGTACTGAGCCTATAAATAGCTTCCATTTGCAGTAAGCATCTCTTTTCTTGCTCTTTTTTTTTTTTAATTCATTTCACCAACTGACTTGTGTCTCGTTTTATGTTCTAAATCTAAACAACAATAGACTCTTTTTATTAGGCTGGTGAATGTTCTTGTCAGACAGGTGATCATAGGATTTAGAGAACGATGGCTTCTCCTCTCACCTTTCTCCAAAAGCTATAAAATGCAACTGGCTCAAATCAAATAAACGAAGCCTAATGAAAAATCTCAGCAGACTTTTTCCACAGCTGCACCGGCAAAGGATGACAGCGTGCATAACGACACTTAAATCGGTGATCTACACTGTCACAATCCTGCGCCACTTGATGATCCTTCTATCAACTATTTCAAAAACACAAACACCAGATCAGTCATCAGATGCAATCTAAGCGCCCTGATGCTAAATTAAGTGTAGCATGTGGTGAGATTTACAGACAAAATCGGCTTCGAGGCGCCTTAGCTTTGTTATCTCAGTGTTTGACAGATTACTTCTTTTGTGAATGCTTAAAATGAAAACAAGGCTGAGTCTGTCAAAAAGCAATCTGATGGGTTATGTAGAGATTCTAATTTTGTTCATGCCAGCTGACACCTTCTCAGAAGAACAGGGAGAAGCAGATAGATGGGTAGATGATGTGCTGAATAAAGCTCTGTTTCTCAGCTCAATATCCTGTATGTAGACTTTAAAGGGATAGCATAGGAGGAAATAAGGGTCTAATTCTTTAAGCCTCAAGTTCCAAAATCACAATCAAGATGTCTCTTTTTTTTTCAGGCAGTAAAATCTCAAAATTAACAAAGAATTTGTTTAATAAAAATTGCATACACAACTAATTAATGTTGACCAAATGGCTCAATCCCGAGCATTAAGACCTCTGATTACTGCTTTTACCAAATAAAACTTTAAAAACTGTAATATTACACTTTTGACTATCGAAAGGCTTCATTCTTTTCATGCTTCTACTTTGCTTTTAACTGGGAGATTTGGTATTTGGTAGAGTTCTTTGAAGATATTCAGAGTACTGATGAGGGTAAGGCAGTACAAAAGGACACTTTGCTCTGGAATAAGGACAAAAGGCTGAACATTTGTCACGTACATACAAACAAGATTAATATTCTAAAGCCATACAAGCTCAGTGCGGCTGTATTTGGCACAGTAGTGCTGTGATTTAATGCTAATGCCAGCATGCTATTATGCTTAGTAATATGCAGATTTTTAGCCCGTGAAATGTTTACTATATTCACCATCTTCATCTTTTTTATTAAGTAAGTAAAGTATACACATCAGGGGATTACAAACATCAATCAACGACAACATTCAAATACTGCCCAGGTCCCCATTGTGCTGCCAAAACAGCTCTCAACTATTGGGGCATGCAGAGGGTAACCGGTGGAATCTATTACCAGGATGTTATAAATGGATACTTGGGGTTCTGTCCTGTGGGTTGCAAACAGGACCTGTGTGGATTGGGCTAGATTGGCTTGGGACCTGGGGAGTTTGGAGGCCATGTTAATGCCTTTGGCTCCATGTCGAATTTCTTGAGCCATTCTCTGCAGTTATTTTTTGGTGTGGTTGTGTTCACCGTCTCATGAAGAGAGGCTACTACTGTTAGGGAGAGCTTTTTGCCATGGGGCAGGGGATGGCAGATGCCAAAGTAAAAGACACAAGAACCCAAGGGCTTCCCACAAAATGATCAATATTATTAACTTCACTTGTAAGTGGTTTAATATTGATGACTGACAGTGTACACATCCAAAAGCTGTCAAGATATTTCACTCAGATAACAAAAGTGGAGAAGTCAGTGGCTCGGAAAAGTAAACACGCGTAGAGATATTTCAGGACAAGAGTCTGACAAACAGCACTGTACTATAAAACCACGGCACCAGTGAGAAGCATCCATTTAACATAGTACAAACCAAATTCTTGAAAAACTTGGGATGAAGTGTAAAAATGTCGGTAAAAAAAGGATGCAATGATTTTCAAATCTCGCAAACCCATATCTTATTGACAATAGAACACAGAAAACATATCAGATGATTAAGAAAAATATGGGTAAAAAAATATATATAAAAAGTATAATGTCATGTTTGTATGTACGTGTCAATCTCATTAGGTTAACTGGCAATAGGTCAGTTGCATGTTTGGGTTTTAAAAAGTGAAAGTGAAAAACTGCTCTGAGATCAGACAAACTGACAAAATTTGAAATTGTTTTTGGAAAACATGGACACCATATCCTCCGGACTGTTCTTAAATGAAAAGGGGACGCTGCTCAGCTGTCCCCGCTTTGAGACAGGCTGCTGCTATCAAGTTCAGAATAAGCATACTCTCTCAATCTAAATGGACACATTAATATCCAAAGAATAGAAGACAAATATGTGCCTCTTCTGTTTATTTAAACCACTACAGAATAATTCACTCAACATTCAAAGTCCTAGATTTAAGGCTGAATTGATTTTGCCGTCAAGCATCAGCAGGTAACCAGGATATCTGGAGTCAGTGAGTTTAATGCCCACCTTTGTTGTGACAGCCTGCCATTTTAGTCAATCACTTATCAGAGCGTGACTAAAGGCTAAGGCTCTGAGGTAAAGTCAAGATGGTTTAGCCAAGCGAGTGTGCCATTTTCAGGATAAGAGGCAAAGAGGAGTAGAGGTTAAAGCTCCATGTGTGACCTGGAACAATCCTGTCGTCTCCTGAGCTTCTGCCACAAATTGCAAAGTTGGGAATAAGGTCCAGTTTTGGCAGTGCAGACAGAGCGACTTGGGAACAAATTGGAGGGGAGAGAGAGAGAGAGAGACTAAATTGATAAGCAAAGGCATGACTCCAAATTGCGAGATTTTGTTGCCACATTACAGATGAGAATATAACATGAGCTTGTTAGATATACTAACGAGAATGTTGCAACGCATACAAGAGGATAAGGAAATGTAGTTCACTTATGCTACCTACACATCGCGCAAAATACATTTTTACATTTGTCTAAAAACAAGCTGAAGCGTGTGAGACGCAGTTACACAAGGAGGAATTTTAATTAAGGGAATTCAGAAAACACAACAGCAAACGCTGAAAGAAATGCCTTGAGTTGACATTTGAAGAAGAGAATAAAAAGCACATTTCTATTGGACAGAAATCCCTCAGGGGTGGGGAGCAAAAGGCGGAAAAAAAGTCACTCAAAAGCCTCCTTTTCTTTAAAAAGAAACTGAAAGTGACTCTTTTTCCATCACACACCATATGACAAGTAAGATAAAAGCTGAAGACACTGACTTACTACTTCTTTTAATACCTTCAGGTATTACATTTGACCTGGCAGAAGTGAAGTGAAAGGTGAATATGCTTAACTTTTCTTAAAAACAGAAAGGTATCACGGGTAAAGAAACAAATGTCAAAAGACAGGATTAGGAGGACATTATTAAAAAAATGACTTTACCAAAGCAGTTCAACAACAGGAATTTTCCTTCATCAAAAAACTCCCTACTTCCTGACTTTTAGAGCCTGAGGATTATACATTATTGCCTTTCTATGAATGGAAACTGTTTTTGGTGCTTTGTCATGAAACTGTGTGTTCCACAGCAAACTTAGTTTATATTTTCTGGTTATTCCAGGAACATTAAAAAGAAAAAATTACCAAAACCCAAACCTTCCTCTAACTACATATTAGATTTGTTGTATATCAGTGATCTGTTCTTCCCTGAGAGAGCGCATACTGGCAATCAAAGAGTAATTTGCAACATTACCTTAGAAACCAAGTATGTTCGGCAAATTGCGATTGGCAACATCAACAAAGACTGCCATTGTGGATTAGATCTTCAATACTGACAGAAGGAAAAGAAGTATATTTCAGACTAGATGCTTTTAATCATTCACAAAATGCAGGTTTGCTTGTTAAGATTAATATGAAAAATACAATAACAGTTACTTACAATAATTTTATTCTGGAAGGAGGCAGAAACCACTCAGTTTTGAAAAGAGAAACAGGTGTGTCCCTAGTACACTTCCAAGGGATAAAGAGTTAAATGATGATAGTGGTTAACCAGTACTGTAAAGGTGGTCCAATTGCAGTCTGACACTAACTGTATATCTAAAGGGGTGCTCTTATAATCTAATAATTTTTCATTCACTTCTGCCCCTTTAAGCAGCACATTACTGATCCAATATCATCGAGAGCAAGCCAAGCGCAAGAGATTCATAGGCCCAGTTCGCCTGAAGAATCTAAACAGTTGGAATTACACGTGACAACAGTCTGGAGAGCTCAGTGCATGTACACCTTAACAAACAGGACCTGTTACAAGTTTAGCTTCTTGACTCACCCTGCAACAAATATTAATGACTGTTACACCTACAGAGGAGCAACAACAGGGCATCAAGATCCAGCACAGTGTCTAAAGCTATGCATCTGTATTTATACTGTACTATACTCATTAATTACACTATAAAAAGCTGAATGTGTTTACGCTATTAAATGAGAAATTGGTAATACTTTGTATAAAAAATGACATTATTATCTTTCTTCTTATCCTTCCACATGTGGATGTGAACTCAATTCTTTCAGAGACCCTTCTTTCAGAGATGTATATAAGACTTAAGTCTTGGCAATTAGTAAACCAAAAAATAGTCACCAAACTGACACATATCAAAACCTATTCACATTTTTTTTTGCTGTGATTTCTGATCGCACTGCTCCTGTTCTCTTGCTTACTCTATTATTAGAGTTTTAACATGGGTGGGGCTCAGAGAGCTCCGACACACATGTACGTACACACACGCACACACACACACACGCACATGATAAAGGATTAGGATTTTTTTTTCCACAATCCAATTTCAATGTCTGAATAATCTTAAGGCTCAAGAGTTCATTGCTCTTTGAGAGGGGGTTCATGCGTTATTATGCTATTATAATATCATTACATCAGTAGCACGAAATGGTTTTAAAATGACACACATTCGTATAAATTCATCTTTTTTTGCCCTGGGACAATATATTGTCAAAAACATGTTATCATGATAAGCCTGCCTATTGTAAGCTGTCAGTTCATATTTTTATTCTATAATGCATCTGTCGTATGCAAAGTAATAATTTTGTATGTCTTCTCATGATGTGTTTGTCTGAGCAACACAAGATTAGTAACAACTCATGCAATCATAAAAATATATATATAAATATAATCATATATATAAAAATGTCACGTATATGGTGATAAATGGATGAAGAGATAAGGCAGCGCTAATAAAAACAGGTCAAACTGCAAAACTTCACATCATGGATCATCATCAAATGGTAAATGACAGCAAATGCTATTAGTGGTCATGTCACATTTAGATGCATGGCTTTCCTCGCTCATGCACCTTACAGCTGTTAATTTGAGCAGTCATTTATTTCAATAAGGCAGCCAGAATCCCCTGTGGTGGGGGAGATAATGTTTGTAGACAAGACCCAGCTGCAGGCCAAATCAGAGTCATTGATTTGGCCCTCAGCTCTACGGGACAGTCGGGGTCCCAGAGGAAACAACACAAGGGCAATTGGAAGACTCAGCTGGTCTTTTGGCCTCCTGCATTAATAATCATTCCAATTACAAAGGAAAGGTCCACATGCTCCTCTGGTCACATAATGTCCCTTTCTTTTTCACTCTTTAAATTGCAACTTGTTTTCCTTGTTTTCTATTTAATAATTTCAAGCAGCTAAGCCTTAGAAGCTTAAATGGTCAAAAATTGTAATGTTCTGTGTTAATTAAAGGGAGTATGCCCTTCCAAGTTTGAATTTTAATCTGTGATTCATTAGAAAGTGAAACTGTTTTGCTGACCTGTGTTCTTTCAGAACTTTTACCTTATTACCTCCTTGTAATGAGATAAATTCATGAGTCTAGTCGACTCAGCGTCTAACGGATCATTTACTTTCCATCACATTTTCATATACAGTGAGAAAAACAGGATGCAACTGATGCTCATCATACAGCAAAAAAAGCAGTATTTTAGGTTATTTAGAAAAACAGTATTTTGAAAAAACTGTGATTTTAAACTTACATTTTTATATAATCTTTGCTCTGATCAAATCCAAGATTGGCACACACTTTAGTCACTTCATGAATCCTTCTTCTATGTAGATATAGGCGAGTAAAAATAAAGCAACTGCAAATAGCTGAGATTTTTTTCTAAAGTTTGCCTTAAAATATTGACTTCCATACCTTTTTCTTTTTGCAAGTTTTCTCCGTAATCGTCTATTTAATTCTAATCATCTTTTCCTGCTCAACTTGTACTCCTTCAGCACCTCCGGTTTACTTTTGGGATAAATAATTGCATCACCTCCTTCCTTCTTACCACTTTCACAAGAGACAGAAACTCATTGAACTTTCACTCTCCCAAACATCTACTAAGATAAACCAATGTCAAAATTTAGAAAACAACTTCTACCTGCTGGCGGATCTTCAAGAGTGTGGAATGTAGCTGTTTATGACTGCACCTGCAGAAGTCAAGCGTCCCCTCTGACCTCAGATGCATTTTTTTTTTTTAAAGCAGGACTGGTCTTGAGTTGGGAGGTCTTTTCATGATCAGGACTTTTCATACCGCTTTTATGGTTCTTTATTCTCATATTATATCACATGAGAAAGCATTTAGTTGGTTTTCATGCTTCAGAAAACCAGGGGAAAATGCTTCTCTGATAATGTATACCACTACATAATAACGTGTTTACTTGTGTGTCTGGCAGCATGCTCAGTTAGTGCATTTTATATTGGTGTTGCAGATCCACTTGCTCTTTACTGTCAAGTCATGTCTCAGCTCTATATACAGCAGTGTAATCTACACTGAAATGCACACTACTGGAGTTTCTACAATTAGCCATGAAGTTATTCTCTGAAATTGTTTTGTATATATTTACCCTGAGCATCAATATTTTGACACAATCCTCATTTTAAAACTGCATTATTGTAGTGCAGATAACAATCGCTTAGTTACAGTAAAAGTGTCAACAAGAATCCCTTAGTCACTTTTCTTGTCTTTGGAAATTAAATATTTAAATTTTTAGACTGCTGCTGCGATAAAAAGATCTTTCAAGATTCTTTTAAAACTGCGGTGGACATTTTACACCAATTTTTTTTATGGCATTTTATAAATGAAATGGCTGTTTAATTAAAAAAAATAATATTTGAAGGTTCATAACAAATTCAGAACCACTTCAGTTTGTGCTGTAGATTTTTATTTGTCCACAATTCGTGATAACAAAGAGAAAGACTAAAGTTCAATGAAAGTTCACTAAAAACAAATAACTGTTTTGGTTTTTTTTTTAAATTTCCAAGTAATTGGACCATTTAAAACAGCATTCTATAGAAAGCCCTTTGGCACCAATTACAGCTTCAGATTTTTTGAGTAGTTCTGTAACAGCTTTGCAGTCCTGGGTTTAGCCACTTTCTGCTATTTACACTTGCATTTGTTAACCGCTATCTTCATGTCTGACTTGGGACTTTGACTAGGCCTTTCAGGGACCTTCTTGGACGTCTCCTGAGTCCACTCTGACATCATCTGGACTGTATGTTTTGCCTCTTTGTCATGCCAAAAGGTGAACATTTGCCTGTCTCAGATTACGTGCACTCTGGAGCGTGTTTTTTTTCAAGGGCCTCCTGTTATTCATTGCATTGATTCTTCCTTCCCTGACTGGTCTAGCCTTCCCTATGGCTGAGTGCACCCCCACAGCAGGCTACCACCACAATGTTTCCCCACAAGGTTGGTATTAGCCAAATAATAAGTAGTGATTGGTATCTGCCAGACAAAGTGCTCTCAGACTTTTGTAAATGCCATTTGTCAAACTCAGAATGGGCTGCTGCATGCCTTTTACAAAAGAGTGACTGCCACCTAGGTGCTCTACCACAAAGGCCAGCCTGAATTGCTGCTGAAATTGTCGTATTTCAAGTCTGTAGGGGGTACCCGAAGTTTGATTCTAATAACTTTTGGGTCTCCACTCACCTCTGAAATCTAGGAAGTTCTTGCTTTGTTAAACTGTTTTTTCCAAACAGCTATAGGAAGAAACCTCGTAGTTCAGAAGTTCTA
>VVHJ01029010.1:3182-18075 GCA_015107715.1 Tylochromis polylepis
CACAACACCTATGTCAGAATGCTGTTCATAGACTTTAGCTCAGCATTCAAAACAATCATCCACCTTGTAGTCTGTACGTAAACTGGACCAGCTGAGCCTGAACTTACTCTGTAATAGACTTCATCAATGGGGGACCACAAGCACTTTGGGTCAAGAGCAACACATCGACCACCATCACGCTAAGCACTGCAGCCCTCCAAGGATGTGGCTTCATTAAATGTGTGGATGACACAGCAGTGGTCTCACCAAAAAAAACAACACTGAGAAGCCAACCAACTGCTCATGTGGTACAGTGACAATAATGACTTCTTAAATGTGGAGACTACAAAAGGGATTGTTCTGTTGTGGAGAGGGTGAGCAGCACCAAATTTCTGGGTGTGCATAACACAGATGACCTTTCCTGGACAAATAACATTGCATCTCCGGTCAAGAACACACAGTAAAGCACCTACTTCCTCTGCAGACTGAGGCGAGTGAGAGCCCCGGTATCCATTATGTGCTCCTTCTATTGAGGCAGAATTGAAAGCATCTTGACCACCGACATCACTGTGTGATTTGGAAAATCCACTGCCTCCAACCGCAGCAGCAGCATTTACTGCAGCACACAGTAAATGCTGCAGGAAAGATCACTGGTGCCTCCCTGGTCTTCTTCATTCTTTAAATACATTTAATCTAGTACTAAAGTATTAAAATGAATTTATTGATCTTTTGGTCTACCATGGCTTTCACTGTGAGTACCATTATATACTTTCTCTTACTTATCCCAGTGTTTACCAGCCATTTATGTGTCACATGTGGCATTTTCAGTCTGTTTGATGTAGAGTTAGGCTTTTTTTTTTTAAAGCGTCTCTAAAAGTATTAGATCAAAAACCAGTGAGACACATTTGTATTTACTTTTAGTTGATTCCACTCCAGATGCACAGCTTTTAAAATGTGGGCTAAAACATAGTTTGGATTTTAACAGTTTATTAGAAGTTAGGGAATTTTGGATACGTCTCATGCTCTTTGGGTTTTAAAAAATAACATTTTTATATTGGCTTTTCCTCCTATATATTATTTTCTCACAAGTTCCCTTTAACCACAGTTAGCAGTTAGCAATTGTGACAATTAGCAGTTATTTAACAAAGATCCATCAGTTAAGGAATTGCGATCTCTTCTGTCTCAGTTTGTCCATGAAATTGAAAAGCTGTGTTAAATCAGCCTGGAGGTCACTTTCATATATGTTTCTGTCTTAATAAGTGCACTTGGCTGGGCTGCATTATCCAATGGGGATTCTTGGCAGCATGAACCCAGGGGCTCATGTACAGTAAAACCTTTGTTGGCAATCACAGAGGTTAGATGTGTCTTGTAGTTGGCCTCAAGTTTTGCACACATCTCAGGAGGGATTTTGTGCCACTCCTCTTTGCAGATCCTCTCCAAGTCATTAATGTTTCATGGCTGATGTTTGGCAACTCGAACCTTCAGCTCCCTCCACAGATTTTCTATGGGATTAAGGTCTGGAGACTGACTAGGTCACTCCAAGACCTTAATATGCTTTTTCTTGAGCTAATCTTTTGTTTCCTTGACCGTGTGTTTTGGATCATTGTCATGCTGTAATATCCACTGCAGGATTTCAGACCTTCGTAGTGTGTTACCAACTGTTTTCTTGGTGACTATGGTCCCAGCTGCCTTGAGATCATTGACAAGTTCCTCCCGAGTAGTTCTGGGCTGGTTCCACACCATTCTCATTATCAGTGAAACTCGACGAGGTGAGATCTTGCGTGGAGCTCCAGACCGAGGGAGAGTGGCAGTTATTTTATGGTTCTTCCATTTGCAAACAATTGCACCAACTGTTGTCACCTTCTCACCCAGCTTGCTTGGCGATGGTCTTGTAGCCCACTCCAGTCTTGTGTAGGTCCACAATCTTGTGCTCGAAATCCTTGGAAAGCTCTTTGGTCTTGGCCATGGTGCAGAGTTTGGAATCTGGATAGATTGATTCCTTCTATATACATATGCTTCTATATACATGTCTTCTATACAGGTAACGAGTTGAGAAGGCTCCCAATGTCAGCACGTTACCTGTATAAAATACACCTGGGGATCATAGGGATCAAATACTCATTTCATTCATGAAAATGCTAATTAATTTATAACTCTTTTGAAATGCATTTTTACTGTTATTGTTCTGTCTCTCACTGTTTAAATAAACCTACCATTGAAATTATAGACTGACCATTTCTTTGTTAGTGGGTAAACTTACAAAATCAGCTGGGATTCAAAAATTTTTTTCCCTGACTGTATCTATAAAGCCCTAATCAGCTTGTTTTGATTGGTAGGCCCCAAAAGAAGCTGGTTAGAGCCCACCAAACATTTGTGTCCAGGGGTCTGTAATTTGATGATTTAGGCATGGCACTTGGGCATCTTCCATAGATTTTAGTAAATCCTCATCTGAAAAAAGAAAAAGAAGTATGGTGACAGATTAAACAGACGTGAACAGCTGAAATGATCATGCATAGCTGAAACAATCAGTCAGTGAGTCGTAGTTCGATTAGTATATGTAGCGGGGTAGATTTTATTTTGCTGGATGTAAAGCAGAATTGAACTGTGAATGAACTTGTAGAATCTCACATCCATTATAAATATTGTTTGATCATGTTAATTCCTTTTCAGAAATTATTTTAATGGATGTCTGGCCATTTGCATGAATATTTCGCCACAGTATAACAAACATATGTGAATTGCTGCAAAACCACATCCTACATTGCTAAATCAGCCATAAAACAGCTGATTTTTCTCAGTTAATATAGAGTACACAAGATTACATTTTACTACTCTGAAGAACTGCACAACTTAATCAGAAAAAGATTCCCTCATAATCTCTCAAACTGATGGTTTTGTGTGTCTTCAACGGAACGTCAGTCTATTTAATTTAAAAGTTTGAATATTTAGAAAGTTAATCTTTAGGCCTGATCTTTATTCTCCTGTTATGCTCTGTATACTTTGTAAATAAGAGAAACCCAGAAGCCAGTTAAATTAATCTAAGGAATCAAATCTAGCAAATATTTGTGTCTTTTTCACTCATTAAAGCATCTGCTTTTTAAATGGATCCCATTCACACTAATCATCTCACAGCTGATAAAACTGAATAGACTATATATTTATAATGGATATGAGATTCTACAAGTTCATTCACAGTTCAGCTGTGCTTTACAGGCAGAGAAATAAAATCTAGCTTTTTTCAGTACACTAAAATAAGAAGTAAGTAAATAAGAAGGTCAGCATGGTGGCACGGTGGTTAGCACTGTTGCCTCACAGCAAGAAGGTCCTGAGTTCAATTCCACCATCAGGCCGGGGTCTTTCTGTGTGGAGTTTGCATGTTCTCCCTGTGTTTGTGTGGGTTCACTCTGGGTGCTCTGGCTTCCTCCCACAATCCAAAGACATGCAGTTAGTGAGGATAGGTTAATTGGAAACTCTAAATTGCCCATAGCAATAGCTGACTGTATGTGTTAGCCCTGCGACAGACTGGCAACCTGTCCAGGGTGTACCCTGCCTCTCACCCTAAGATTTAAGTGACTGATCGGAAGGCTAAAATTACAACCAAGGTATGCAAAACAGCAGCAGAAGGCCACACCAGGTGCCACTCCTGTCAGCTAAGAAAAGGAAACTAAAGATAATGTTCACAGCAGCTTACCAAAAGTGGATGGTAGAAGACTGGAAAAACATTCAGTGATTCACACTAGAATTGGTGGTGTGAGGGACATTTGTTTTGGCACACTTTGGGCTCCTTAGTACCAACTGAGCATTGTTTAAAGATCACAGTCTATCTGAGTTGGTTATCATGCAAGTAATCCCTTTATGACCACAGTGTACACATCTTCCGTTGGCTGCTTCCAGCAATGAAATAGATTTCATCATGAAATGATAGTTTGATCCATACCTCTACTAACCTTACCTCCAACAGTTGATGACAGGAAGTTTAGCTCTTTACTATATAAAGTCTGCTTCTTGGTCTATTAAAAATGTGCAGCTGCAACACAAACTCCAATGCTTTTGCTCATTCTGAGTACTGCCTGATGTTTATAAGGCTGTAAATATCTTCAGAGTCCAGGTTACTTTTAAGTAAACTTCAACCACCTTTTTCTTCACCAAAACCAATATTAAGCCATGATGAATTTCAGAAGGACTTCTGGCTGACTCTAAATAGGATGCGAATGATTACAAACCACACAGTGATGTAGGTGGTCACTCAAAAATCAGTACATTATGTTGCATTCAGAAAACAGTGAGCTTTGTTAACATTGCACTAAAGCTTAAAAGTTATTTCTTCACATTGCTTCTGTTCTTTTTCAGCAGGCTGTATAAACCACTTGTAGTTTCATTTTTTTTTCAAGAACTGTTGGTGCAGCCTTGCACAGTGAGACTTTATAACGTAAGAAATGATGTTGATCTTGTTTTTTATGTGACTGCACGGTGACAAATCCTGACTGCTGGGTGTTTGTCACTCAGGAGACAGCGATTGTGGCATTTTGTTCATACACTCTATTATAATCTGCTTTCCTCACCCTACTGTCTATTATTCTGGAAGCAGTATAATTATGTTTTACACAAGATACACCTGGAAGATTATGTGCCTGAATGTAGTAAATGGTTGACATGCTTTACTCAGGGATTCTTTTTTTCAGCATGGATCATTTGCATTATTATGTTGTCCATTTAGTCCTGTGTTTCATCCTTAATTCATTAAAACAGAGGTTTTGTTGGAGCCTTTGAATCTTTTTGTGTTTTTTGTGTAGCTGATGATATTCAAAATTCACACTTTGGTTATTCTTAAATTATTGAGCTATTTATTCAAGCAGTGTTTCACAGAGTGGTGAAACCCTTCATGTATTTAATTCTTTAAAATAATCATTAAAGAAAAAATCAAATACTGGATTTGAAAGACTGGTGAATCTTTTTTTTTTAACTGATATTTTATAGAAGCTTGATTTTGGGGGAAATAGTAATTATATTTTGACTTAGTTTAATTCAATTATATTTGTGAACAGTTCTTAAAGATTTATATCCTCAGTAGGAGAAAAGGGCTTAGAGCTGAGAGCCACACTAGGGGAGGCCGGAAAGTGGGAAGGAAGGAGCTAACAAGCAGTTTGTTTTTCTTTTGGTCTTTGCATGGGATTTGCTGAGAACAGCAGCCCAGAAGAAGTGCTGCTTATTATTTCCTGTTTACAATAGTGCCAACTGCCACTTAGTGGACATCACACTGTGGGTGAACAGTCTTCGTCTGGTAATGAGTTCCTCAGCCTTTAAAGCTGTATCACAGAATTCAGCTGTGCCTTTGTCTTTGTCACAGGTATTAATGGCATTATGTATAAAAGTTGACAGATCCCTGTCAAGCTCCTTGTACTACATAGGCTTATGTGAGAATAAATCTAGAACAGAATGAAAATGGACCCTTTATTGGTGAAAAATGCTGTCATTTATCACGTGAAGTTTACTCCAGTTCATTGAACAATCTTGTAAAACACCACAGACATGTTTTTTATTATTTAAAAAAAATGAATAGACGGGTGAGCTTTCCTCACAGTTTATGTTTTGATGTGTTATTTAAACCTTCCACTTTTAGTCTGCAGTTTGCCTATTCCCAAAAGCATGTGTAGTGATTAAGCAGGTCTATTGATTTTTCAGAGTGAACGCTTTTCTCTTGAGCCTTAATTGCTTTTCCGGCTTAAAGCCAGCAGATGCACCTAAATACCTGCCCCTCAGAAAATTATTTCTAACTGCTTTGGCTCAAATCACGTAAGGACAAACGTGTGAAAAAATAAAAAAATAAATGTTGAATGAAGTTGGAAGGAATGTTCATTTCGCCATGACTTAAATCTTGACTGATTTAATCAATTTGATTCTTAAAATTTCCTGTTTTTTTTTCTTTCTTTTGTTTTTACATTTTCACTTTTATCACTTTATAAACTTTTTTTTTCTGGCTCTATGATGCTTCATTAAAATGTCTGATGATTGTTAGAGATACTTGGTAAGGTTTACATTTAGAACGACATAACAGGATCAATTTAAGTGCATCAATAAATCAAACTGGGAGAGTGAAGGGAACAAAAATGGGAGATTGAAAGAGGAGAGGAACATATCCACAAAGAGTCTTCAAATACTGTTCGATGTAACTCAGATTCGTGTATTCTTTTTATACGCTGCCATATCTTCTGCATAGTTTAATCTGTCACCCTGTAATTAGCATGGCAATGTCTGTGGCTGACAATGATAATCAAACTCCCTCTCAGTAACTATATTTATAAATTAGCCATAATTACTGGATTGTAGGATTTGCATGAATGCAGTCAATGCAGTGGTCACCATAAGTTCCACCCGACTATTAGGAATTGGTCATTAATATAATTAGGCAAAAATAATTATTGGTTGCAGTTTGTGTGTTCTTTTTGTGCTTGTCCTTAGATAACACTCTGGTTTTCAGCTTTTGTTTCTTGTCTTTTTTCATTCCCTACAAGTGCTTTATAATCTTTTTACTGTTGCTCATTTATTGCTGAAAGCCTCAAGCTGAATTTATAAGGTTACTCTATTCAGTTATTTTGTTCAGCATCACATTTCACTCACTGATGCAGCGTGGTATACACATTGTTTGCTTGTATCAGATTTATATACTTTCCACAGAGTAATTGTGTTTTTATTGCTCTTATTCACTTTGGGATACAGAGCTGTTTTGAGCAGCTTTGATGCGCCGCTGTATACTGTAGGAGAATACTGGCTGCAGTCACTCATTGCTGAAGTAAGTTTTTATATTCATTCACGTTTCCTTGGGAAATAAACAATGTGCGAAGGTTTCCGGTAAAAATGATTTTCTTTGAGTTGCTTTATGTTTTGACTTTTAACAATCCTGACCTGCTTTTGAAACCAAAGAACACAAGCAGTCCAAACAAACACACAAAACAAATAAAAAAAACAACAAAAAACAGCCATCTTTTCTGTTCTGTATGTACTTCGTTCTCAATTACAGGATAAGTACTAAAAAATATATCAGCGTGAATATAACTGAAGCTCATGTCCAACAACAGAGCCTTCTTTTTGACACCTTAGGCTAGAGGATGACAAATCAGGGTGAATCTTAAAATTTACTAAACTGAATTCTATATTTAGCCCTCTACTGTGTAGAAAACGCATCCATTAGACACTGTACTCAGGAATACTTGGTAAGTACTTGTTACGTAATTAATGAGTCATCATTTGAGCTTTGAAGAGAGCATAAAGAAGTGTAGTTTGTGCTCCTGCTATTAGGAAAATTCCACCTTTAAACTGCATCATTTAAGCTCTTGTTCACTTGGTGAAAAAAAGTTTATATGATGAAGTGTATATAATGAAACTTCAGGTACTTTTTAATTTATTTAATTACTTTCTTTTGTCTCCTGATGAACACCACCAAAGTGGTTTTATCAGGCTGAAAAAAAATACAAAGTGTACTGCACACATAAATATAGGCAAATATATTTCCAACATGAGTCCCTTTTTTCTAAAGTCTCTGATAAATCAACTAGTGCGAGTCTTAATGGAATTTTGAAGTGTAGTGAAGTGGCTACCAGATTTCTCCCTTTGCTTGGTGTACATTTTTGCTTTCTTTCTCTCTCTCTCATATTGCCTTTAATCAGGAGGTGAAGGTTAATCAGTTTTGCTTTATAACTATACATTCAAGGGGAAATTGCTTTCCTCTTAAAAACCAGAAGAAAGTGATAATTACACAAAACAGTAGGTAACAATTTTCAAACTAGTACATGCTGTGTCCTGTCCCTTTGTACAACTGTGATATTAGTTCATTGTTAGGTGATTTTGTCAGCCATTGTGATGACTTCAAATAGTACTATATTATAATAGTCAGCTTTTGTGGGTATGAATTGGATTTTTTTTTTTGTCGTGAAGTAAAAACAATGCAATACTCTTATAACATTTTATAAGTGCAATATTGCTGAAAATGGGTCATTTTAGCCCACTGGTATGTGATTATTGGGTAACACGGTGACATTATAATTTGAGTTAAACAGTACATAAGAACCTGCAGCACCATGAAGCTTTATTTAGAATTCTGTGGGAAATCTGCATCCTACCTTAGGTAGTAATCATGTCATCCTTACGCTGCAACCTTCCACACCATTTAAGTGGAAGACCATTCAACCAGACGTGTAGCTACATTTCTCAGGAGGTGCATGTCAGGTTTAGGTGAATGGTTAAAATGGGGTTCCAGTCCACGACATAGATATAACACATATGTATAATTATAATAAGATGTACCTCAACTGCTGAATGTGTAGGAGGAGTTTGTGGATGAGCAGCCAGACAGATGAAACTGGTGGCTGTGCCTCAGGAAGTAGACAAACTGGTACTTTAATCGGAAGGTTGGTGGTTTCATCCCCGGCTGCTCCAATCTGCATGCCAAATTGTCTTTGGGTAAAATACTGAACAGAATAGAAAGCTCTTACAGTAGAAACATTAAAGAAAATGACATAGACATAGAAAAAAGTGTTTGGATGAATGCGTGAGGGAATGAAATGTGTTGTATAAAATGATTTGAAAAATACTATACAAGAACAGTCCATTTACAATTACAGAGATGTGCAGTCTATATCAAATATAAAAAGGATGAATGCAATATAACCTTTTCATATTATAAGTATATTTATTTAGTAATGGAGAGTTATTGAGGAATCCTCCCCATTTCTTGTCTGTTACATATTAAAGCCTTCATTTTATAATAATTGCTAGATACATGTAAAATATATATTTTAAAAAAAAGGAGTTGCTAAGGGACTTCAGTAGATGCATGTTACTTAATAACAGAATAATTATGAGAGATTGTTCCTTGTGATATCAGGAAACACTCACCTCTAAATTTAAATGTTTGGTAGCCCCATTTGCAATGCAGGTGAATGCAATGTGCGTATAAGTTCAATGAAGCTGAGTGTATTTTTTATTTATTTGCTTACTTTATTTTGTCTCGTGCTTGACAGACGTTATTACAAAGAACAGCACCAAACTGTCCAAACAAAAGGCAGCTCAGAGCACAACCTTGAAGTGGTTTTGTCAGGCTTTCTTTTTCCCATTTTTGATACATACAGGACATCAGTGATGTCCTTTGAATTGAAAGATTAGATGCCAATTTACTAAACACTACATTCCCAGAGGGCAATGTAAGGAGGAAGCATTACCACAGAGACCAATTTACTCTTTTTTTGTTATAGATGGCTGTTTGAAGGGCACAGGGAACAGGTGCATTTTTCCTTCACCTTAGAGTTTATTGAAATATTGTCTGGTTTCTACAGCAACCATTATCTCTACCATTATCTATTAGCCAGAGACAAGGCTGTGTAAACTGGTAATCTCTGAAGTGGTAAAGAGCAGTATCTAGAGAAACAGTTATCAAGATTAATTCAATTCAATTCAATTCAATTTTATTTATATAGCGCCAAATCACAACAATAGTCGCCTCGAGGCGATTAGGAGCTTCTTTACAAAGTTTTTTTTTTGGCATGACTCATAATCATATCAGTCGAGACAAATCCATACACACTATGGTGTAAGTCTTGAGCCATCCTGTCACCTCTTTAATACTTGGTATGACCACCTTTATTCTTAAACACTCCTGAACTTTCTCAGGCAAGCTTTCTTTAAGTAGTGTCCGGGAATAGTTCTCCTGGCTTACTGAAGGACATTCAAAGCCCTTCCTTTTTTCTTTTTTGCACATCAGTGCATTCAGTTATTACTTATAAATCTCTGGCTCTCTTCTACAGCATTTCTTCCTTTGTCCTGTCTTCCTCCCCTAACCCCAACTGGTCATGGCAGATAGCCTGGTTCTGCTGGAGGTTTCTTCCTGTTAAAACAGAGTTCTTCCTTCCCACTTTTGCCACAGCTTTGCTCATATGGGGTCATATGATTGTTGTGGTTTTCTCTGTTTTCTTTGTATTATTGTAGAGTCTTTACCTAACAACATAAAGCCCCTTGAGGCAACTGTTGTTGTGATTTGGCACTATATAAATAAAACTGAATTGAATTGAAATTGAATTCTTTGGATGTTGGCTGCTTTTTGTTCTGTTCTCTCTCAAGATGATCCCACACTACTTCAATAAAGTTGTAGGCTTTGCGGGAGGATAGTGTTCCAGGTGTGCTTTTAGTACACTGGCAGTGTGTTTGGGATCATTTTCATGCTAAAAAAACAAAGCTGTTGCCAAACAGATGCTGTACTAAATGTTAGATGAAAATCTCACTTTACTTTTCTGCTTTCATAATTCAACCAATTTTGACAAGATCCCCCACACAAAGTGTAACAAAGTGCCTAAAAGTTCAATTTAAAACTTCTTTGCCAAATTGTTTGTTGTGAAATGTCATGCAGACATAATACTGGTTCGTGCCTTCTGTTAAATGCTTTTTTTTATGCTTGAATGATTTATAGGTGAGTGTTAAGTGGCTTAACAAATTAGCAAAGAAACTAACAAAACTTTTTGGTGAAAACCCGACAAGAAAGTTCACCACTGCGCTAGTGCCTTGTTTTTCTGGTAACCTGGTCACAAGACTTTTAAACCTTTAAAGTTCAGTGTGTCACATTACTTTTGTACCATGGTTAAATTTTTATAGAGGCAATATCTGTATTTCAGAGTACTTTTGTTTTAGTCATTTAGTCCTATTTTGTAGTCTATCTTTATGTACATCTGTCAAGTCAGTAAAGTGCATCAAATGTATCCTGTTATTTAACATAATTTTACATGACCAAAAAGCAAAATAGTCACTCAAAAACACAGTTGTTAAGAGTTTAAAGAGGAAACCATGCTCTTGCTTTCTTTGCTGGTGTTGGCAAGATTAATTATTCTATAGTTCAGCATAAAGGTATTGTAAATATTTTATTTATTTATTTTTAGCCAGTGTCTGAGTCTGTGTCTGAGCAGGGGTGGTTTCAGTGTCCCTCATGTGGACATTTTGACATTAGTCACAGCCTATACTGAGGGACCCAGCTTGTCTCCTTGACACTAAAATGTTGAAAGTAGGGCAGGAAAATAAGCCCCTTTCATGATTCACCAAATCACCATTATCTCCTTTTTTGGTCCATGATGCACCAGATGTTATTATGGCTTCTGAGTTCTCAGTGTGTTCTTCTCATATCTCTGCATTTTGTTCCTAACTCTTGTCTTAAATCATAATGACATCTTTAGAGTACACAAGGGGGATGATATGAGTCCATAATACACTCTGTCCAGCTTGTTTTCTTTTTTGAACTCAAACAAGATCTAAGCTTATGTCAGCTGTGTGAGATTAATGTTGTTCCTATTTGACAGGGCAATTTCAGCCGAGGGTTCATCTTTTGTTTCCACGCTCCCAGATGGGTTTAAGTGGTTGTGCGTTTGCATTTTACATTCTACTGATGGACTCTGTGTTGAGAGTTGTGGTGATGAATTCATCAGGCCTTTTTTTCCTTGTCTTCACCTCTCCCCCTGGGGATAGCTGTCTATAGCTGTTTTCACACACGCACGGGAGCTGTGAGCCTTTCCAGACATTACCTGGTAGAGCTGCATGTGTCGATGAATATCTTTGAGCAGTCTTTGCAGCACTAGCTCACAGGTACAAAGTCTGTTTAATGTCTGACTGAGCCAATATGGGAGAATAGCAGATAATACATTCAGAAAATTCAACGCTAGCAGGTGTCATGTCCTGCCTCTTGCATGCTCTATCCAGGTGTCACATCTTGGCTAATTCAAACAGAGAATTTCAAGTGGTGAGAATGGGCCTGATGTCAGTCTACTTCTGTGTGTGACAAGAACCAGTGCCCAGATTAGGTCTTCAGCCATTTTGATGTGTTGAAGAAAAAAACCCAAACAAATAACACAATGTCTGACTTTTACAGGAGAATATCAGTAATACCAAGCAAAAAAGCCTAATGTGACATCTTGTGCTACTTAAGCAATCATGACATGAGATTTTATTTGAGTTTGTGTACATTTCAGTGACTATGTTGTTAGATATACATTACATTCTCTACACAAATTCACTGACTACTTCATAAGAACATCTGTTCAGCTGCTTGACGATATGTCATTTAGCCAATCACATGCAATTCAGTGCACTCGGGCATGTAGACATGGTCAAGGCAAACTGCTGATGGACTCAGCAGGTTAAAATGAGCATCAGAATGGGGAAGAAATTGTTATTAGTGCCAGACAGACTGGTCTGAGTGTTTCAGAAACTGCTGATCTACTGGGATTTCCCCACACAACAATCACTATGATTTACAAAGAATAGACTGCAAAGAATAAAATGTCCAGTGAATAGCAGTTCTCTGACTGAAAACTCTCTGATTGATGCCAGAGGTCAGAGGAGAGTGGACTAATTGCTTTGAGCTGATAGAAAGGCAACAACAACTCAAATAGCCACTTGTTACAATCAAGGTATGGTGAGGAGCATCTCTGGAGAACTTGTCGAAGCTTGGAGCGGATGAGCTACAGCTTGAACTCCTGAAGGAGGCAGCACAGTGGTACAGTGGTTAGCAATGTCACCTCACATCAGGAAAGTTCTGGGTTCAAAACTACTGGCTAGCTGGAGCCTGTCTGGGTGGAGTTTGCATGTTTTCCCTGTGCGGGTTCTTTCTGGGTACTCAGACTTCTTCCCAAAGACATGTGAATGTGTTAGGTTAACTAGCAATTGTAGTTTGGTTGTAGGTGTGAATGTGAGCATGAATGGTGTATTAATCCTGCAATACACTGGCACTCTGTACAGGGTTTGACCTGCCTCTCAGCCTTTATGGCATATGGCATCTTAAAGTAGGCTCTAGCCTAGTTTAAAGACATTTTCAGTCTGAGGTATGCAAATTTAGAGTCAATGAAAAATGAGCATTAAAGAAAAATGAGCAGCAGTGAAGCGGACCTCTTAGGCAGACATGTAGTGCTTTAAATGGACTGTGCAAGAGCAACAGAATAATTGAATAATAGTGTTTCCTTTGATCTTCAAGATGCATTTTTAAGTGGCTCATTCAAGTTGACCTCGTGTCCTGCTGAGATTTAATTTTCAATGATTTTCAGACATTTTTATTCAGGAGAAGGTGAAATTCTGACATTCCTAAAATTCATAAGTTGAGGTCTTTACAAGCTTTAAGGGATTTAAGCTACATCCTTCAGAGAAGTGCCACCATCACTCACCTTGCCAGGGGGCAAGAAGATAACACAGGCAGCATCCAAAATGGATATTTGTGTCATGGAAATATCCTGCGTCTACGCACCATTTGTTTTCAGGAGGCATGTGGAATAGTATCAGAATTAAATATTTATTAGAAAAATACATGTGTACTGCTTAAGATTGAGGGTTTGGCCATGCGCTGTGTCTCGTGAGCTTATTGAAAAGACAGATAAATCTTTCACGCGCATCTAGTAATCAGAGATGAAATCGTCAGATGTTCATTAGTCAACTTTACAAGTTTATTAGCATCATTGTTCATTCTGCAAATGAGAGAATTTAAACTGATGATATAATTTACTTTTTAATTTCTATTGTAAATTGCTACAGCTTTAATAGAAAATTTAAAATTGATAGCATTTTGGTGAATGGCTTTGCTTGTTTTTTTTATGAATCCTCCAAAGATGTGTAAACAACACACACTTCAAGTGAGCAACAAAAAGCGATTACTTCAGTTTGACAGTTCACTGATGGCTGCATGCCCATTATGAAATAATTTCAGGTTCTTCGCTTCTTCATACAATGCAGATGTAAAGTGTATAAAGTGTAGCTAATAGTAATAGTAATAATAATGATAATGATAATAATAATAATAATAATAATAATTGCTTTATTACCTTTCAAATTCCCCATTACAAAGTGCTTTACAGGTGCTTTACAGCAGAATGATGCAAAAATGACAAATGTAGGAAAGATTTTTTTAAAAAAAAGAAGAAAATTCAAAACAAAAGTCAAAATCGTGGAAAGCTTTTCATAAAGGTATGTTTTCAAACATGAAACATATGAAGTGACCAACTCTGCCATCCTTATTTCCTTCAGGTTGATACAGCGCTTCTGAGCCCTGATTACCCGTGGAAAAAGACAAAAAAACCTCTGCCCGAGGATCTCCAGGTATGTCCTGGTACATATGGTAATAAGCGGTCAGCAGATCTTCTTATGCTTCTGCAAAACCAGAAAGTGTATTTAGTTAGAAGTGAAAGACATGATCGTGAGACTCAGACATGAATCATTTTAGTTCTGTTGCTGTGTAACAGATGTAAGAGCAAAGAAAAGTTAAAGATGCCTCCTTTGTGTAGTTAGCTTGTCATCCACTGCCCCAGCCTCCTGTTAATTTTTGCTTGACTGTGTGGACATAGCCATTTCTCTCTGTAATTGTTCGTAACTTAAAGTAACTTTATAAAGGAGTTACAGTTAGAAGCAGGTAGCACAGGGATTGTAAGCAGTGCTATTATAATTCCATATTTTCTAAATGCTTCCTGAAAACCCTTTATTTGCTCCAAAATGTCACATTCAGATACTGATGGGGAACAGAAAGAGAGGTCATGTTTCTCCCATATTAGCCTCTCTTTACTGGCTCCCTGTTAAATCCACAAGTGAATATTAAATCTGGCGTCCCATATCTCACATTTCCAAGGGCGTAAGACCTCATAATATCTTACAGACTTTATAATGTCCAGTTATCTCAGCAGGGCAGGGTTACATGTGGTTTGGACTCCACTCCTGTGTAAACAACTCCCTGTCTGGCTTCTGGAGACAGGCACTCCCTGTACGTTTAAGATTAAAGGTGAACTTTTGATAAAGTTCTTTTTTTTCCAGTTCAATTCAGTTTTATTTATATAGTGCCAAATTACAACAACAGTCGCCTCAAGGTGCTTGACTGTGAATTATCCTGTGGTTATGCTGTTATGGGGGG
>VVHJ01029014.1:7552-18438 GCA_015107715.1 Tylochromis polylepis
GGGGGCTTATCCCAGCTGTCTTAGGGCGAGAGGACCTGTCTTCCCAATCAACCTAAAATTAAGAAAAAGATTAAGGAAAACAAGTGTTGTTTGAATTTCTTTAGGGAGAGCAAATGCAGCAGCATCCCAGACTGAGCCTGGGGGGAAAAAACAGTGTGCACAAATATGTACTCATAGTTAGAGGGATCAAATGTCCGATTATAAAATTTGCTCATAGGAATGCTTTTCCATATACTGACATACTGTGTATACTGTGCTTCTACAAACTAAGAAATGAAAGAAAAAAGAAAGAGGACTGTCCAGCCAGCATTACTCATTCAGTTATAATGACATCATGACATGGGGCGAGAGAGGCACTGCACCTTCTGGTGGTTGGTAGAGAACAAGAACATGAAGCTACCAAATTAATCATGTATTTATTTCACATATTCAGTTATTTTTATCTTCTATTTTTATCTTGAATTATTTGTATCTTCTAATGATCTTTAATATAGGTACTCAATAGTGGATTTTAGTTGCTTAAGTGAATTTATAATCTAACTACACACTGCACCCAACATTTGTTGGAATCGGGAGTATAAAAACTGAACAAAATAACTTTACAAAAGCAAATTTCATATTTCTTTACAGAGAAAGGAGTGCAAGAGCAAAGTGTCATATTGTTGAATGGAATGGTAGCTACTAAATGGAATGTGTTTCTACTCTAGTTTTCAGTATTTTTTAATAGATTTGTTCTCTCGTAGAAATAGAAAGGAGGCAGATGAGGTGGTTCAGGCATCTAACTGGAGAGATTATCCCGGCTGGCTTGGCTCAGTGTGCCCCCAGATGACCTGAAAGAGGTGACTGTGGTGAGGGAAGTCTGAGCTTTTCTGCTCAGACTGCATGTCTCTCCGACCTGAACCCAGATAAGCGGTAGAAAATGGATGGATGGATAAAACAGGGAGTCAGTAAAGTCTTTGACATGATTACACCAGACATAGTGGTGGCATATCAACTTCTGCTGAGACTGTCTAGCAAAACTTGAGCAAGCCAACTGCAGAAGTATAATAAGTCATATACAAGAAATGGAGGGAATGTGTGACTAATTTTATTAAGATTACATTTAAAAATGATTATTTCAACTGCAGCCAACATGGCAAAGAGTTTAGAGCTTTTGGGAGTTCCGGGATGTGTAATTTTAATTAGGATTTTGATTACTTTTATCTCTTAATCTACCTACACAAAAAATAAAAAAATTTAAGAAGAACACAGCCAATGTCATAAATAAATAAAATAAATAAATAAATAGAAATTTTACAAAAAATAGTCTCCTGCATCCCTCTTGTAACAAAGACATGTACTGCAATGCACTCAAACCCTGCTGCCAGAGTCTGTCCCTGGTGCACTTTGGGGAAGTATGCTAATCTCAGTGTAAAAAGGGATTTGCAGATAAAGCCTAACACAGCAACATAATCAGATCAACAAAAGAAGAAGCCACTGACTTCTTAAAGATCCAAGCCAGCGATGAAGCAGTGATGATCTGAATTTAAAACATATGTAAGGAAAGGCAGCAGCATGTTAAATATGGAGAAGGTTATAGGGGTGGTTGGCTTCCCTCTCCTACAATCTTCTCTATTGATACAGTCCAAATGAGCACTAAAGCAACTAAAATACAATAACCTGTTGTTGCAACTTTGAGAACTGCCATGGTTAACACACATACATAAAGAGAGAGACAAAAATACATATCATAGTTGAGAGTATACATAGCTAGTGAACATATTTTTCTTTTGGACCTGTGCAATAATCTAGAGTAACCTTTAATCAGATCTCAGGGATTTAAGTGTGGATCACACTGTTAAAGTGCCAGCTAACCAGTGAGACATCAGCAAAAAGGGAATTCCAAGTTACATCAGTGATCTCGGGCAGATGACGCATTTAATAACACCTCATTGTGTGTTAAACAATGCTTACCAATGACACTTTTTCTGCAATACAACTGAAAAACAGCTGGCCCTATGTCCACTTGTATATGCTGGAAAGCATTCAAGATACAAGACAAAAATTTTTTTTTTTCAGCGTGTAATGTCAGGGCCCTAAAATAAGAACTTAAGTGAGAACCCACGGAACGCTGAGGTTTCAAACATACGTCTTTTTAGCTACAGTCAAAGAAAATATACAAAATGTTTGTGAAATGATCAGGACCCACACAGCGTTTGAGTGTTAGTTGTAGCACCTTTATTTTGAAGCACAGCGTTTTCCACTGCTTCAGCACCTTATGTTCAACTGGGAAGCCAGCTTTCCAGCTCCTTCCCACAGCACACACTGCTCCTTCCCGACTCCAGACACTAAAAAAGGGGGAGAGTTCATCAGTTGCAATCCCTCTCACCTGTCCCCTCCGACCTCCCGGCACCATCCCGTGAGCTTACTGTACCACCCCTCCACTGCAGCAGAGCCAGAGACCACACCCCGGCCACAATGTTTTACAATCTTAGAAGGAAAGTACTGAAAACAGAGAAAGAAAAGACTCAAAATAAGAGGAGAAATGCTTAAAAACATATAATAAGACAGAGAAAAAGAGATACAGAATTTTAGAAATAATCACTAGCAATTAACTATGTAAGTACTTCTTGCTTTTTATTGCTTGTGTTTTAACAGAAATAAGCTATGTGTAAACTATTCTTAAAATGATGTAACATACTAATGGCTAACTTGACACATATTGACACATTTAAGGATGTTTTCGCTCTATGGGATTTGGCTCTCTAGCTTGTAGTGCTAATGCAATCTATCGGATGACCTAGAGTGTCTTAGTCGCTTAGCTTCTTTTTTTGTAAATAGAAAAGCAGCGCTGGTTAAGGACTGCAATGTGAACATGAGCCAGTCAGCAGTTACAGGGACACAGAAGTCAGCAGTAGACTCAGCCAAAGCCATATGTCTGTATAGGAGCTTTAGAACAAACCTTTGGTGGTTCCTCTGGCATAAAAGTGAAAGCATGAAGCGTAGCTGAGACTGCTGCTGGAAATGATTTTGTTATTTGGTTAATAATCAGAGAATTGGAACAGTAAAAAGGAAAAGGATATATCTTGAAGGATCTCCTTTGGGTCTTTGTTTTGCTATTGTCTGCAAATTAATGTGACAAAGTGGAAAACCTAAACTGCCCAGCAAATGTGCATGAATATTCAGATTTTGTTAATATGTAAGAAAGCGGTACATTTAGCTATTCTTTTTTTTCTTCTTTTTTCCCCATCAGGAGTTAGCTTGACATAGACCGCAGAGATAGTGCTTGAAAGTTAGTAACCTCTTTTGAGTTTCAATATATGTAAATTAGAAATTATTATTATTTATTTGAAAATCACACAACAACACCACATGAAAGGTGTTGCTGATTGGTTGTTTTTGGAAAACAATTTGAGCCTGGTAAGACAGTCCAAAAATAAGGACAGGAGCACCAACTATGTTGGTCATGATTTTTAACAGCACACTGTGTTTTGGGGAAGTACAGATAACCAAAGTTCAGGCTGCAAAAACCTTCCCATTCTGGTTGATATTGCATTTCAGCTATAGAAGAGAAGAAGAAAATGTTTTCCTTTTTCCAAACATGATGCTTCTATTTAATCAAAAAGTTTTGTATCAGTGTTGTTGCCATTAGACTTCTGGCTTATTCTGTCTGGGACAAACTGCAGTGTTTCCTTAGAGAGAAATGTATTTCTCTTTGCATTCTTTTTGCCTCACTGAAGCAAATTTCACAAGCTTTAGACTTTCTTGAATTGTTTTATTGCTTCATTTATAATGAATATATTTGAAGGAAAGACAAGATGTGTCCTGGTATGTTGGAATACCGCTGGTGTCTCTCTTCTGAGTTCGGCCTAGGCCCACAATTAGCTACAAACCTTATTAGCTCAGCAAAAGGAAACCCTAGCAACGTAATACCACAGTAATCCCAAGGCCACTAATCACCTGCCCCATAAAGAAACTAGAGCTCTGTGATTCCAGGGGGTTATAAAAAAACACCTAAGAGTGTGAGGTGTCCATTTTAAGTCTGTGCAACTCGTCGTGGAAGCTGTACAGAAAGGTTTCAGGACTATGGACTGAATTACATGCCAGACATGGGGCAGGCGCAGCAAACAGAGAGCACTGAGCAGATAGACATTAAAATCATTCAGGATATGTACAAAAAGTTTGTTTTGGAATGCCCAAGTGGATTACTTTTTCTGCATGAGTTTAAGCGTTTCTTTGGTGTGGATGCTGCGGGAGAAGCTTCAGATTTTGCAGAGAACATGTTTCGAGCTTTTGATAAAAATGGGGTGAGAGAATGAAAAGTGCTACAGCCTAGCTTACAGTCATATCCTGAAATGTGATACAGTAGCCCAAATGTTCTCATCTAACCTGTCTTTTAGGACAATACCATTGATTTCCTTGAGTTCGTGGCGGCACTAAATCTTGTTTTCCGGGGAGACCTGGAGCACAAACTGCGCTGGTCATTCAAGGTGTATGACAAAGATGGAAATGGATACGTGGACAGGAATGAACTACGGTCAATAATCGATGTAAGTCCTAAGGGTGAACCAAAATAAAAATATTTTCTTTTTATAGATTATAGCAATTTTATGTTCAGAATGATGCATCTCAGTGTATTTATTTATTTATTTATTTTTAATTTTGTCTAGAATAGAGTTTAGATATACTTAACAAGCTGTTGTCTTTGATATGTATTTCTCTAGTAAAGTTCCTAATATTTGCTTTTAGTGACAAGTGCTTTAGAGAGTATGCGAATGCTTTAAAAGCACTGTATCCTTGGCATTTCACTGTATTTCCTGACAGAGTAAGTGCTGAGAGTATAAGTACCAAAAAAAGACAATAAACCTGTTTTTTAAGAAAATGTGACTCTACCAAATACAAATTTCAAATGACTGATGGTAGTCTGCAACTCTAAATACATGATAATTTAACTATGTTATATGTGTAGCCTGATAAGTCTCATATACTGTATTTTTGTAGTTCCTAAGCTAAGGAAAATGGAAAGAGAGAAAAAGAAAATTAGAGGTTTTTTTAAGAATGAACTATAAGTATTGGACAGGTCTATTTCTGATGAAGAATGCAATGACTTCTGGTGATGCTGTTAGTTATGTGATGACCATAATATTTCCAGTTAATGAATAAATTTCTTTGTCTCTTATTCTGCTCATTTCCAAATCTTCAGTTCAATATTGTATTGATTTTTGCTATTATTATTATTGCCTTAATTATTGTTTCATTTACATAACAATGTGTACTAAAATTCTCAAGATATAACGCTATATATTTCCTTACTTTATAAAGTGTCTTTTTAATTATTATTTTTATCTAGAGCATCTATCGGATCAAGAAAATCTCCAAGAACAACACAAGCGATTCCTATCTTACTGTCGATGAGGTTGTTGATCGAATATTAGTCGCTGTTGATACTGATGGGGATGGTGAGCATTTTTTAGTCATGATAATTAATTTGGAGTGAATGCACAGTGTAGATGGGACAAGAGTGGAAATGGTGGAAAGGTGAGAAAATGAGTTAGGTTTTGCTGTTTCTTGTGTTTTACAGGTACCGTGAGCATGGAAGAATTCATCAGAGGTGCACAACAGGACCCCTGGCTGCTTAATATTTTGAAGCTGGACATAAACCCTGCCAGATGGGTGATGGACCAAAGGAGAAAGAGTGCACATTTCTGAACTGTCAAAGCACCTCAGCTTTTCCCAGAGAGAACAATCTTGACTGTTATCAAGGGTCCTTGTTTATTAAATGGAATTTGATTCACTTTTGGTCTTACTGTAATGTGGAAAATATCTTTTCTCTAAGCAATCTCTAGACTTGACATATAAGAGCTCTCCTGGCTGGTTATGTAGGGCTTTTGAGAATGGGTTCTAGAGTCATAGTTCTGTGTTTCTGCCCCACTTACTTTAATGCAGAGGTAACAAACTTCAAAGCCGCATGTTTAGCTCTGTTAGTCCACCTTTTTTCTATACCATGTGGCCTAACTTTAATTCCCCCAGCCATCATCTTCCCACAACTTCAATGGTGCTAGCATTATAATATACTCTTTTCTTTCTTCATAAATTGTATAAATTATTTGAAATGATTTGCAATTGCTTTAATAACTCATATATATATATATATATATATGAGTTATTAAAGCAATATCATAAGAGAGAGCAAGAGAGACAAGTACAGCCTTCTTTTTATAAAGTGTATGCTGTAAATAATGATGTAATTATTGAATCACTGTAACTTTTTTATTATTGTTTTTTTTATATTGACAACTGCATGATTATTGTGCATATCAATTAAAGTGCAGTACAGAAATATGTTTTTATTTTCTTTAAGAAAAACAAAAACATAAGATAAATAAGTCATGTTGCCATTTTGTATATATCCAACATGTTCTAGTGTGCAGAGATCCACTAGTTTTTGTAGTGAAGATCAGTGGTGCCATCTACAGGTGAACTGCAGTCCTCCCACCAAGTCTCACTATAAGTTGGAATTTAAAGTGGATAATACAAACAAAAGAGTTGTAAAAAATTAATAATACAACCTGTGATTTGTGGAGAATTTTTTTTAAATCAGGTATCCTAAACACTGAAGTGTTGTCTTTGATTGGTACTCTTTATTAAGACAGAACGAATGAATGAATTGTAAAGTAGTTGTCATGAACTGGTGGAAATGACAGAGTTGGACCCAAAAGCAGACTAAAGCTGGGCGATGTGTAAAATTTTTCCAACCATCATTCGTCAGTCCAATAAATGACGATAGGCAATATATTCACGCAGGTGACGTTTTGATGGGCGGAGCAATGTAATCATGCTGATTTGCGCATTTATAACTTATACGGTTTTTTGGAGGGAATATTTTACCTTCTTTTCTTGTTTGTTTTAATATTAATATAGCTACTTTTTGGATTATTTATTTATTTATTTGAGATGCGAAATCGAACAAAAGACTTAACATTACGTCGGAGATTTTTTTTTAATGCTTGCTGGAAGAGACATTTTGATTTTTAACTTACTTTTTGTTTAATCTAGTATTTTTTATGTGGTCGAGTGTGTAAGACAGATAAGCCAGTTTCTCTTTGTTTCCCTCCAGACCATTGTGGGGGGGGTTGTTGTTGTTGTTTTTAAATAAAATGTTTTTTGTTTTTTCTGATCATAGGCTGCTGCCTTTCTTTCTTTCTGTTATGAGTTTGAGTAAATGAATCGCTGCATTTGTTCACAGCTGGAAGAGGGTGCTGTTAAAACAGCGCTATTATTTTTTCCGTTGGCTGTTTCTCTTAGCTTCCACCAACATTATTAGCAAACTTACTCATGGCAAAATAAATAAATTGCTCTTGTAAAAATGATCGGTGAAAGGCTCAGCCTATCGTCGACGCTCGATATATTCGTCCAATCGACCAACCTTAAAGCAGACTCAATGCACTAGAAGAACTCTTTACCGGTTTTATTTACAAAAATGGAAACTCGGGGCTTAGAGCATGACCAGACCTAAAACGTTCACGAAGGGCTGAGAAATGAGGAAGGTAGTGGCCGAAGAATGCTACAGAGAGGAACACGGTCTGTTAAATCCTGGGGGAGCTGTCCGTGAGAGTATCCTGGGGAATGAATCCAGAGAGGGAGAGTTGTCCAGCTTCAGGGAGTCACAACGGGCAGAAGGGCAGGAGGGAGAACGAGGTGAGTATGGAATCCTGTAGGCGGGGGTCTTATTGTGGTAGCAGAGGCAAACAGGAGTAACACAACAGGAGGTGGATCTGACAGAACTGCAAACAGCACTGTTGGATGCTGGATGGAGAAGCATGGAGCAAACCACAAAGAGGACGAACTGACGGAAAGAGACGGGTGGCGCTGGTTTAAAACCCCTCCTGCTGATTGCTCTAGAATGAGGAGCAGGTGAGGTGCTGGAGAGCCGCCTTGGAAGATGGTCTGGAACCCTCTGGCCCACACTGGAAAATCCCCAGACACTCCCACAGAATATGACAGTAGTGGGTGTAATGAGTGATTGCTTGTGACTTTTTTGGGCTGTTGTGCAGCTTGTTACAAATCACAAAACATTCTATGTTAAATTTTGCACATGATGATGGAAAAACTAATTTAGTATGTGACTTGACCTGATCTTACAAAATCAATCCATTACTTCAATCTTTTCTACAAAACTGCAAAACTGTGAAGAAACTAATTATAGAGCCTGCACTCTCACGCATTATTCTCACACAGACCATGAATTTAACACAATTCTTAACCTTAACTGATTGTCAAAGACATTTATCAGACATTTCAGACTTTAACCTTGAACACATTCGTACATCATTGTCTTCTGTCCTCTATATCTGGTAACTCTTGGTATCTTTGGGAATGAAACAATATTATATTTGCGCTTTCTAAAAGCAAAAAGTAGCAACTATACTTACAGGTAGCAAAACAGATGGCCACATTTGGTTGTATTTGTGTACCTCCAGTTAAAACATCCATTATCCTCTGCTCTTTTTCTGCTTCTGTAGTGCTAGTTAAATGCTGAAGATAGTAAAACAGAAAGCGCATCCAGGACACAAACAAATGCATAACACTGCTAACACAACTTCGACTCTTGACAAGCACCTGCACAGACAGCATGCACAAAGTTACACTAACATAAAGTTAGCCAAGAGCCCAGAATGATGTTAAAACTGAGTGAATGCCTAAACCAGCTGAGCAGTCAGACCCTGAACTACACCAGGTCACAAATGTACATGTTTATACAGTACACTGTGGGAATCACTTTATAGTCACTTTGGTTTTTATATTTGCCTTTGTGTTGTCATTTTTGTGTTCATACATGATAATTAAAAGAAAGATTGTATGTGTGTCCTCATTAGGACAGGCTCTTGTATTGATGTGTGGGACTGTAGCCTAAGGTTTATATTGTTAACGGGTAAATATGTGACAGTGTGTTCAGGTCAATTTGCAGAATAATGCAAAAGTAATTTAACAAGTAGTGCACTGAATTACTTTCTCCAGTGAGTCATAAAGTAATGCACTTTTAAGAAAAGTGATTAGTAATGTGTAATACATTGCTTTTTTTGAGTAACAAACCAACACTGGCCAGTACTGGGAACAAAAAAATATATATATGTGTATTGACTATGTGGGGTTAAACAGTGGGCAGCTCTACCTTCTCATTTTGAGTGAGTATTTCTTCAGTGGAAAGGATGCAGCACCCAGAAACTGAACTTGATTTACATGTAAACTAAAAATCAGATTTATTGACTTTATTTATAAAGATCCTCGTGTTTCCAGATCATTTATTTAGTAGGAACAAAAGAAAGGGGAAAAAAATAAGGACAAATAACTGATGGCGCACTGATAATACTGGAATTGATATGTGGCTAATGAAAAATGTTATTAAGTGCCTAGTGAGACCACTGACAGATATTTGCAGTGTGGCTTTTCAAACTACTCCAAAATATTTAATAGAAATATGAAAAGGAAAAAGTCATTCTAATATTGAAAATTGGAGAAGAAAATTTATTCTCAAATTACAGATCAATTTCTCTGCTTTCCCAGTTCTTAGAGATTTTATAAAACTTTTGGCTTTAGAGCAAAATGTGTGCACCTTAGTGGGTGTAATAAAGATATAACAAATGCAATGGACACCAAGGCATACAATACCTTGGTGTTTGTTGACTTTAGAAAAGCATTGGATATGATACCTCACTCACATATAAACAATGCAAAAACAATTAAAAAAAAATATTATATAAACCTAAGGATATGTTAACTGAAAAGTCATTATACAGAACCAGAGTTAGCAAAAATACAGAATTCTGTATGTAAGTAGAAGTACAAATACTACTGTTTAAAAATTCACCAGTAAAAGTACTGATTCAACTTCTTCAGTACAGGCACTGAAATGTACTCAAAGTAAGAAAGTAACTTCTTGGAGGATGTTTCTATTTTTGTGCAAAGCTAACTGAACCATGTGTTATATTAACATAATGATAAAATAATATCAGTAGCTGGGAATAAAAACTTCAGTCTAACTTTTTTTATTCTAATTATATTCAGCTTGAATCTGAAGAAATAAAATTATATATATGTATAGCCCACACTGTAGAGGGTGACTTTGCCTCTAAACAGGAAAATGTGTACAGTCAGGGGTTAGAAAGTATTCTGCAGGTGGGGAACCCTAAAATTGGTTGTAATGGCTCTCGTCTCATCTGAGACTAGAGGTGAAACGTCTTCAAGAAGCTTAATAAGTCTAGACGCTTTTCTTGCCAAGCTCCTTAGATACTGTTTATGCTGTCTTTACATTAGACACTATACATTTGGTGTAAAGTGGAATTCAGTGCGTGCATCTAAGCATCATCAGCTAAAATTTATATGAATCTCTGCTACATTTGATGTAAGCTAACTCATGAAACCACAGCCACTGTGCACGAGTCATACACTGTTCTTTACTTTGAACCCATCACAGTACAGCACACTAACATGTTTATAATACACCAACTTGCAGGGGACTTTCATGCAGCCTTTAAATAACACAGTTAGTCTGCCTCAGTTTGTTTTGCAGCATGTTTCACAATATGAAAAAACTTGATGTCACATGTACAGATCCAATAGCTATCTGATTTAAAAACATGAGGACTTACATGTCAGCTTTACATTTCCAGTTTATGAAATCTGACTGAGCAGTCCTTAATTTTAAATCTGCCCTCTCTTCTTCCTTTCCTGTCCTGTCGGTCTTATCTTTCTCCGTCTCTGGGTGAAGTTAGCTCTCTTTCTTTTCTCTCCCTGTGAAATACAGCAGCTGGACCTTTAGCTAGCAACACACTGTGCGACAAACTGCACACAAACAATTTTAGTGTTTGCTGATGTTTGTTGAGCTGACAGAAATGTTGCATTTGAAA